>PVLA01000105.1:0-200253 GCA_004027455.1 Hydrochoerus hydrochaeris
AGGAGACCAAGATCTTGTGTCTGTTAGTCTTCTATATGCCTTCCAGGACACCAGTCCAGCTGAGTTAGAACCCAATCTATATTTTGTTTAACCTTATTTACTTCCATAAAGACCCTGTCTCCAAGTACAGACACAATGAGGGTTATGGTTTCAACAGATGGATTTTTCATGAGACACTTCAGTTCATAAATGTAATAGAGGCTTAAGCAAAATGCCAAATTCAGTAGTTCCTTTTTAAGAGATTTACTAATCATTTAGTAATTCTCTTAGAAAGGAACTAATTAATTTGGCATTTTTCTTAAGCCTCTATTACATTTCTTATTTTTCATATAAAGCAAAATACTATTTTAATGATCAGAACAGAGTGATGAAGGCATTATAGGCCTTCAAAACCAGACAATAGGGAAATCAACAATGGCTGCCATAATGTCTCAAGTTCTCTTCAAAATAGTTGTCCATACCTTCATGTATGTTGAAATTAAACAAAACAAAACAGACTAAAATCACTCTGAACAAAGAATAATAATATTGTTGGATTTTACATCATGATGCTACGGAATCAGCACTGGGTACTGCAGTGTCTTTTTCTTCAAAGTAGCTATTCATTTCATCATGCATTAGTCAGTACTCCTAAACTGTTTAGAAGTTCTACGCATGTATGAGTCTCTACATGTGTACCTATACTTTCTGTTTCAGAAGGAAAAAACAAAACAAAAAACAACAACAACAACAAAAAACCAAATTCCTAGAAAAACATGAAACAAAAAAGATAAATAAATAACAATAGCAAAGAGCTCAAAACGCTGACAATATAGGCCTTCAAAACAAAGTGGAAGGAACATAACAGGTTGTTATATTACATAATGATCTTCAAGAGTCCCTCAGATCACCATACAATAATATGCACAATTGTTCCAATCCTATGAATGTTCCAAGAACTTATAGAATTTGTAGCACAATCATCTTAGTTATCCTAGTTTTACACATTTTTTCTTTTCCCTTCCTTTTTCTTTTTCCTCATTTTCCTTGAGATATTATTTTTCCCTTTTAAGCAGATTCTTACCCTTTCACTGTAATTATTGAGGTTTTTTTATCTTTTGTACTCTTACCACTTCTTACACTAGGGAGACTATACAGTATTTAGGTCTCGAGTTGCATCCATTTACTTACAAATATCTCAAGGTGATCATTCTTTATAGCTGAGTAGTACTCCATTGTATAAAAATACCACATCTTTTTTATCCATTCCTCAGTTGATGGACATTTCAGTTGTTTTCAAGATCTGGCTTATTACAATTTGTGCTGCTATAAACATGGGTGCACATATATCACTGTGCTATGATGTCTTCAGTTCTTCTGGAAATATGCCCAGAAGTGGAATAGCTGGGCCAAATGGGACTTCCAATTCCAGCTTTTTGAGGAATCTCCACAGTGGTTGCACCAGTCTACACTCCTACCAACAGTGCAGAAGAGTTCCCTTTTCCTCACAGCCTCTCCAGCATTTGTTGTTGGTAGTTCTGTTGATCCTGGCCATTCTTTCTGGAGTGAGATGGCATCTCAGTGTGGTTTTAATTTGCATTTCTCTAATGACCAATGATGATGAACATTTTTTCATGTATTTATTTGCCATTCATATTTCTTCATCTGAGAACTGTGTGTTCATCTCAGATGCCCCTTTTTGGAATGGGTCTTCGAATTTTGGGGTTTTGATTTTTAAAATTTTTTTTATTTAAAGAGAAAAAGAAAAAAAAGCAACACAGAAAAAAAGGGTAGCAATAATACAGAATTCCAAAGGAAGAAAAAACACTAAGAAATCCCTAGCTCATAAATTACATACTGTCATCTTGGAAATAGTTGTTCAAGTTACAAAATAAAAGCATGCAAAGTAGACATTCAAACAGTGAGATTGCGAACAGTTCTGCTCAACGATCCAACAAAAAACTAGCGATATGGTCATCTATCTTACACACTTAAACATACATGCAGTTATACCCTTTAGAGCACTTTCTTTTCCTCTCTTTTTTACAATGGCAATTACACATTTTGGTTTTTATTATCCTACATTTCTTATTAATTTTTACACTATAGATGCAATGTAATATTTATAAATATGATTCTTATTTATTTCACTAATGAAGATAGTCTCAAGTTGTCTCCACTTACCTATGAAGGCCTCAAGATCACCTTTTTTGCAGCTGAGTAATATTCCATTGTATAAAAATACCACATCTTTTTCATCCACTCTGCAGTTGATGGGCATCTTGGTTGTTTCCAAGATTTAGCTATTATAAACTGTGCTGCTATGAACATGGGTGCACATATATCATTGTGATATGAACTTTTCAGTTTTTCTAGGAAGATACCCAGGAGATGAATAGCTGGATTGAATGGAGCTTCCAATCCTAGTCTTCTTAGAATTCTCCATACTGATTTCCATAGTGAAAAAATATGGAACGCTTTACAAATTTGCGTGTCATCCTTGCGCAGGGGCCATGCTAATCTCTGTATCGTTCCAATTTTAGTATATGTGCTGCCAAAGCAAGCACTACATTTCTTAAATTTAGCTTGGTATAAGTGTACATTTTATCTATATATTTTCCTAATTGTAGAATTTTCTCTTTCAAATATTTTCCACTTACTATGGTTTGGCAGATGTTAGAAATTGTTTCCTTAAAACTTTAGCTGGAACTGACCAAGGCTGTTCTGGAAATCATCTTTCAGAGCTCTCCTCTGGAGAACTGGCAGTGTGAGCGAATCCAAAGCTGAGCTTGATTCATCAGCCCTCCTGCCCTTTTTTCTGTGCACTACAAACTTCCCTCTGAGGAAATGAACACATCACACCAGGTTGCTAAACCACGCTGTCAAGGACTTTTGTTGTTGCTTTTTTTCACAGAATTTGAAGCATATGTGAATGATCATACATCTGATTTTTAATGAGATTGACCCCCACCAGCCACTAGGTCTCAAAGTGGGCTGTCTACTTAAAAAGTAGAGTTACAAATAATGAGCCCACAGAAGATGGGTTATATACTTTAGTGAAAAGTGTGGAAGGTTCTTGCCTAATTTTGGATCTATGTAACTTGGAAAGAAAGTAGTATAGTAAATTTCCCTACTCTCAACATTTATAACAGTATTCATGCACAATACTACATCTTTAACTACCCCAAAGAAGAGTGGGATGTAAATGATATTTATGTAACAGAGCCATTGCTTTGAAAGAATACTGGAAATCACTCTGAAAATCTCTATGATTGCACTGTTTACAAAGCTACCACTGGTATTTATCCTGTTGAAGGAAATTCTCTTCTGAGTCATGGACCATGCATGTTCTGGTAGGTGTTTTGTAAACACTTGAGATTACTGCATGTCCAGTCCTTTAGAAAGAATTCAGGGGGAAAATCAGAGAATAAAGGGAGTGCCTTTCCCTGATACCCCTTCATGTTTCAGGGACCTCAATTTGTAGATGAAACAAATTCATAATAAACTTCTATAAAACCTCAATTTCCTCACATGTGAGACATAGAGGCTGGAATACAGAAGTCCAGCTCTTTAAAATAAGCAATTCCATATATAATAGTTTTCTGCTCAAATTTTCTAGCCTTTGTTATATGGTACAACCAACTACATTTGATTGACTAAATATTAAAGGCATTGATCTGTTGAAGTAAGTTGTGTCTCATTTTTTCTCTGGAAGAATCTCTAAATTGAATCACAGAAGCAATTGCAACTCTACCTGGCACATACAAACAATTAAACTGCAGAATATCTTTTCAGGTGTATTTCTTGACCCTGCTTTGACTATGTCAGAGCTGGACATTTACTGAAAATTAAAAGAATCTGGAAAACCAATTCTTTTCTTAGAGTAAGAATAAATCACATTTTCTAAAAGGAAATTACTGCATTGTAAAGGTATTTACTTATAAAGCACAATCCCACGCACTTACCTTAATAAATCAAACAATTTGATAACTTAAGAAAGTTACTAAATATGTATCAGCCTTGCCATCCTTGATGATGTTTGCCTGGTACACTTGTGGGTACACGTACTTACCTCCTCACTCTGAAGGTAATAAGCAAACAGTTTATAAAACTTTACAATATGCTAATTTCTGCTATTGTGAAATAGCATAACAGAACTCATGTCTACATATTAAACTGAGGTATACGAAATGGGTCATCTCATGATTTTAATGTTATATTATTTTTAACATTAAACTTATAAGACATTGGTTTTTCCTCGTTTCAGTTTTTATTTCTACCATGTTTGTCTTTTTATCCATTATCTTTATTACTAATTGTGAAGTATGAAACATAGAAGCTAAATTGCATAATTAGTGCAAAATGTAGTTATTTCACAATATATATTTGCCATATAATTATCTTAGTATAATAATTTCTGAGATCCTTTATCTCCTGTTACTCTCAAATTATGTGTTTTGAGATTTGCTGTCTCTCTGCTTTTGTTGAAATAGGTTACAATTTAGAAAAAGGTTTTCTGCCTCCTGTATCTCTTTCTTGTTTCCCTGGTATCTCCGGCTCTGGTAATAGGCCCTTAAAGATATATCAAACTCACCCTGTCCTGGTCCTCAAAGCTTTAATCCACTAGTGACCTTTACAATATCTGTCACACGAGGCAATTATTGCCCTGTGACTAGTACTTTAAAATGCTAGATTAGAAAGATTAACATTTGTGCTATCACTCAACTCTTTTATCTCCAGCAACTACACTAAACTCCTGAGAGCAAAGATCATGTCTTCTGTTTGTGGGTTCCAGGTAACCTAAGCCAGTACCATATTCTTCAAAAGCATTTGTAAACTGATTGTTTTACAGGAAGAATTTTATTGAGCTATTACTGATATACCATAAGAGTCATCTGCTTAAAATGTGCAACTCAGTAACTTTAGCATATTAACAGTTTGGCAGCCATCACTACAATTAATTTTAAAACATTCTCATCATCTTCCCAAAATACTCCACATTCTTTAGCTGTTATTCTTTACTTCTCTCCAATCCTTGTTCTTCCCCCACACTCAATATCAGGCAATGATTAATTTACATTTTGTGTCCACAGATTTGCCTGTTCTGGGCATTTGCTATGAATGGAGTTAAATAGTATATGGTTTTGTGTGTCTGGATTATTTTACTTAGCATAATGATTTCAAAGTTCAATTAAGTTATAGCAGGCATCAATACATTGTTCTTTTTATAACAAAATACTATTAATCATATGGTTATACCACATTTTGTAGGTCTGATCATTAATTGAAAAGCATTTAGGTTGTTTCCAACTTTGGGCCACTATGAACAGTATTGCTATGAATATTCATGAATAAGTTTTTGTGTAGACATGTTTTCATTTCTTGGAGAGGAGTGAGTGGATGAGTAATACCATAACTCTACTTAACCTTTTGAGCTACTGTCAAATTGTTTTCCAAAGTGAATGCACTGTTTTACATTCTTTCTAACCATAAATAAGGGTTCTGCCAGCTCCATATCCCTACTTTCCTTTTTAATGTAAGTTTGAAAAAAATAAAAGACCAAAACAAGGCTCTGGAGGTGGAAAGGCAAAGAGCAACTTAAGTCTCAATGTTAAGGAGACAATTTGAATAGCAGGAGTTGGTATGTCAGAAATTCAAGCCCACTCAAACTCTAGCCCACTTTGCCTGGGAGGTGGTAGTCCTTTCTTGCCAAATCTAGTTTTTCAAACGAAGGCAAGAATTTGTTCATTCATGTAAAATTATCCACATTTAATTTAGGCATGTAACTAAAAAAACTGAATACTGGTGGTTTTGAAGACCATGGATTTGATATTAAAGCCACTGAGTAAGGTTACTTTTCTTCACATGGGGAGGCAGTTGTTACAATTGTTGCAATGCCCTCATCCAGTGGACTCTCTCCTTTTCTTAGCTGCTAGGTGGATAATTTTGGGAGTTGCCTATGTTTGCAAGGGAAAACATTGCTGCCTCCTTTAAATGATTGTTAAGCTGTCAATTATTTTGTAATTCTCAAAGCAGTGCCTTCCCAAATAAAGAAAGCAAAAGACTTTCATTGGGAAAATATATACGTATTCACCTTGGGGAGAATCCTCATGTGTAGAAACAAGGATATTCCTCAACATGCAGTTTGAGGTCATGCTTGGCATATTCAGAAAAAAATAGGATAGAATCACCTGTGGGTGGAAAATTAATTAATTAATATTATAATGAGCGGTTTATTCTGTGTCACCTAAAGACTGAAAGAGAGTAAGAGAGTGACTGTGTGACTTCGGCTACTTCCTCATAAACTTCTCTGTAGGGTCTTATCTGAAACAAAACAATTTGTAAGAAAAAATTTTTTAAAAATGTGAGAATTCACACAAGAAATTTCAGCAAAGAAATAGAAGAACTAAGAAAGAAATGCATGGAAATTTAAAAACTGAACATATAATACAATTGTAACAAATTACTGGATGGTTTAACAGATTTATGGCAAAAAGGAAAAGCAAATTTGAAGACACATGGCCAAAGAACGAAAGGAGAGCTGTGAAAGACCTAAATAAAAAGCCTCAAAGAAAGGTGAGACAATATCGAAGTGTATTACACACAAGCAATTGAGGTTTGTTATGGTTTTCATCTAAAATGTTTCCCAAAAGTCTCATGTGTGTGGGAGGTGACTGGACCGTGGGGCTCTGTCTTCACGGGTGGATTCATCCATTCATGAGTTCAACAGTGAACCTAGCAGGCAGGATCTGAGCAGAGGTGGGTCCCTGGGCTGGAACTGCCAGGGTGTGTTCTCTACTGAGCTCTCTTCTTTCTCTGCTTTCATGCTGCCTAGGAATGAGTAGGTTTTCCCCACTATGCCCTTCCTCCGTGTGTGTCTACCAAGGAAACACACTGCACTGAAGCCATTGGAAACTGTGAACCAGATAAACCTCTTCTCCTCTGAACTGTAGGTGTGTCTGGTCTTGTGACCCAGTGAAGAAAATGTGATTACTACAGACAGAACTTGGGATCAGAGGGGATGCTCAGTGTCTTTTGAAAGGATATGTGACCCATCATAATTTCATGCACGGGGCACTTTCATAAGTTAGTATTTTTCTAGTAGAAGAGAAAGAAATGTGAAAAAGCAGGTGGGCAGTGATGCGCTGGGGAGGCAGTGCTGTACTTTTCTGTGATGTGATGGGTGGGAAGTGGGATTACTGGAATCTACTGCAGCTTGGAGAGTTAATATATCCCAGAGAGAGACATGAATATTTGAAATAGTTGAGACATGTCTGGAATTTTTTACACAAAGCCTTGGCATGACCTATAGTCTTCTATTGTTCCACATTCCCAAAGAGGTTCCTAGTACCCTCACCCACAATTTTCTCGCCCAGAAAAAAGTTAACACAAAAAAGTTTTTAGTCTGTATTTAAATTTTTCTGGATGTATTTGTAGGCTACAGAATTGGAATAGTTGAAGATGATGCAGTTAAGTTTCCAAATATGTTCCATCACACCATAAACTAATAATGGCCCTCTGAACTTCTTGGATGAAATGCAGTTCACATCAGCGAGCATGCATCTACATACATAGTATTATAAGGAAAGATTTATAACTCACTGAGCAGTGAAAGATTGCTTCACATAACATAAATCACTAGAGAACCAAATAATAGCTTTCCCAGAGGGGACTTTGAAAGAATTTGCATTTGAATTGGATCCTGAAACCCTGTTTGAATTTATCATCCATTCTTCTAGAAATATTGTAGCTATATGTAAAATGGCATTATAGAAATGAAATTCAATGACAACTGATAAGTTTGGTCTTCTAAAGATTATTATCAGATTTATGTCACTTTATGGAGCTTTCTTTTGCTCTAAATTCAGTTTGTTCCATAGAGTCAAGAATTTAATCTCTAACGATTTCATAAATAATCTTTTAATAAATATCAAGATCCTTTGAAATGTAAAAAGAAATCTCACTTAGAAAATCCAACAAAGAAAATGATCTGGGAATAATACATCTTTACTATTCTCACCTTTGCTTCTGTATCTGTTGTCAAGGAAATAAATGTATAAATGCATTAAATGACAATTTCCTTGGGCCTGTAATCAAATCCTTTCTAAATGCCAAAGTATTTATGTCTTCATAGATTCATTGATCAGTTTAGATTGCTACTTGTGATTCATCTCTTTTATCATTCCTTAAAAATGATGAAGTTAGTTATAGGATACAATTATAGGAAGTCCATTGTTTATTAAGAGCTGATGGACAGTAACATATAAAAATGCTGGGTTTAAATGCTTTCCATGAAAGTTTTTCCTTATCAAAACATGCATTTCTTGATGATGTTTTAATTGTAAACTGAATGGATGCCTTTGAGCACCTGGCTTGACCCCTTTCTTGCTATGGACTCTACACCTGTCCCTCTGTGACCAGTGTCCACACATCAGACAATGGGGAAAACCACTGTAGTTACCTCATAGATTTGATAAGAGAATGAACTGAGATAATCTGAGTGTGAAAACCATGTGCTGAAATAATCAGGGTTGTATGGCTATTAGTCTGGTTAATATAACTAAATGATTGACAGTTGAAACATGAATTGAGGCTTTGAAATGTCATTTAATCCACATGGTGGTATTGTTCTCTTTTCTAGTTGCATTTTGCTTGAGTGCAGAGTGAAACCAAAAGATTTACACTCTATTTAAATTCACATCCTAACATTTTGCTCTTGTATATTCTGTTTAGTGGCTTAAAATGGTACTTCTAGTGGTTCAAATTATTTAACCTCTTTGCCATGAGAGAGGAAGAAAAGGAATAACATCGATCGAGTATCTGTTTACTTCTTATCATTTCATCTGTTGCTGGAACGGCCTCGTTGTGGGGACAGTGCTGTAAGGAAGTACTATACAATACAGACTGCAACGCCGGAACACAAGAAAGTCCTAAATCCTGGGGAAAAAAAAGATTCCTTGAGGTCTAAATTCCATTATAAATAAATAGCCTCTCTGCATAGCCAAATGATTCTTAATTTACTAAAATTACTCTAAGAATGTATTTTGTAAGAGCAATTTAAATAAACTGACTGGCATGCACTGTGAGTTACTGTCTGTT
This sequence comes from Hydrochoerus hydrochaeris, assembly GCA_004027455.1. NCBI lineage: Eukaryota > Metazoa > Chordata > Mammalia > Rodentia > Hydrochaeridae > Hydrochoerus > Hydrochoerus hydrochaeris. The sequence goes on from PVLA01000105.1 coordinate 9,079, forward strand.
TTGCTACTGAATGAACCGTGTTTGGGTGGTCTGTCTTCACATTTTCCTTGTGTTTATCCTCATGCTTAGCAATGGACCGAATTTCTAGTGGGAAATTTCAATACTTAACTGTCAAATGTACCCATAGTTTACAAATTGCCCTAGAGAGAGAGCTTGCAATTTCCATCTTTTGTACTACTTTTCATCTTATGATTCTCTGTGTGCATAAAATTATTCCCCCATCACTATTCACAAAGTTCCAGATAGTGACAAATGTGTCTTTGTGTCACTTTTCAGCGTATCATGTTAAATATTGGTGAATATGCAAAAGAACACATGGTTCCTCTTATATGAGAAACTCCAAATATAAATACAAGAGCAAAATAGAAGTTAGATAACAAAATAGACTTTTTTAGAAATGGGGAGACTTTTTCAGACGGGAAGGGAAAGGACAGTGGGAGGTGGGAGGAAGAGAAGGGAAGGGGTACAGGAAAGAATTAGGATGAGCTCTTTACAAGCACTAATTCCCCAAGCTAAATGTAATCATTACGTACTGCAACTGTCCTAAGGAAAAAAATAAAATAATAATGCATAGGTAGGAAATAAATTATTAAAGGATAAAAAGTATGAAAACAATGCTATAAAAAGACAAAAATAGAGGAAGACAAGATGGCCGATCAGTGAGCAACAATAAACAGAGCCTCCTGGGAGAAACAACTCATACAACAGGATAAAACACCCTGGAGAGACCCAGACAGAGGAAGATGGATCCTCTTGACACAGGAAGAAATTAAAACATAAAAAAGCTTGTCAAATACATGGGGACTACAACTGGAACAGCTGGACACAGTGTTTTTGCTGCAACCCAATTTTGCAGCGGACTGAATTTGCAAAAGCCTGAATCCGCCACGGCCGGCAGAGCCGCCCAAACTCGTTCCCACCACAATTCACGGGAAGCAGAGCAGCGCTGAAGTTGGGGGTTGGTGAGCCCGACGGAGAGAAGAGCTGGCAAAGGGCCTTTCATTAATCCATTGTCAGTGCTGGGATTGGGACACCACCCCCTCCACGGGAAGGGCTTGATCGAATGGGCAACATGTTGGAATCTGGCAGGAGGAGCCTGAACTGGGAGCAACAGTGACTTCAGTTGGTTCCTCCCTCCCCAAAGCAGATTTGTGGGATTTTCTTGGACTGGGCTGTGCCGCTGGCTGGGACCTAGTGAGCCGTCCCAAATCCATTCCCTGAGCCTAGCAAGCACTAACCGGGGGAAGGCCTCTGCAGTTTGGTTGGCCCGGTGGGGCGGGGCAGGCTTAGGCAGCCCCTGCTTGCACCTCAGTGATAAGAGCTGTTAGGAGAGGGGGGAGGACCCTCGCAGGTGTGCTTCAGAGGAGCCCTGGCCAACAGGAAAGGGGGCTGGGACCAGCAATGTGACCTGTGTAGTGGAAGCCAGGACCATGACAGGAGAGAGAGGAAGAAAGAGGCCCCCAGCCCAGAACCCTGAGAGCCATGATCCAGGAGAGGGAAAAACAAGGGAGACTGAGGGCAGCAAACATGCAACAGCAGGCATGGCTTCAATGGACATTAAAAGATATCTTCGGGACCTTGAAGACGAGCTCAAAACTGAAATATTAAATCAGGTAAAGCAAGATATATGAGTAGAGTAATAAAAGCAATGCTCTCAGGGAGCATCTCTCAGGATGATACAGATGGAAGAAGGGAGGAACACAAAAAAAGGAGAGAAACATTCGATAAAGAATATAAAGAAAACATAGGATACATGAAGCAGATTCAAAGAGACTACCAGGAAATTAAAAATTCCATTGAAAGCTGGCAAAACTCCTTAAAGGAAACTAAGGATAGACTATCAAAACTTGAAGACAAGTTTGCAATGTGTGATTATGAAAGGAAAGATCTCTTAAAAATAACAAGGAAACAGGCAGTAACAATACAAAGGGTAGAAGATGATAAGAGAATCTACAATTTAAGAATAAGAAACGTGAACGAAGAAGCAGGAATACATACAGGTGAATTACAAAGGCTATTCACAGAAATAATTAAGGAAAACTTCCCAAGCATGGGAAAAGAAAATGACATTCAGTTATGTGAGGTATACAGAACTCCAGCCACCTACAGCCAAAACAGATCTACACCTAGACATATAATAATCAAGATACCAGAAATTCAATATAAAAACAGAATATTAAAAGCCGTCAGAGAAAAACATATTACCTATAAAGGTAAGCCCATCAGGATCACAGCTGACTTCTCCACACAGACCATCAGATCAAGAAGAGCTTGGAGTGAAATATTCCAAGCCCTGAAAGAAAATAACCTCCAGCCCAGATTGATGTACCCTGCAAAACTGTCACTAGAAATTAATGAAGAAACAAGATGCTTCCATGACAAAGAGGAACTGGGGGAGTTTGTGACCACCAATCCAACCCTACAGAGAATACTGAAGGACATTCTAGAGAGAGAGAAAAAAATACCAGGATTTTAGGAACAGTGGCAGAAAGCCCTCAATGAGTGGGGTAGGCAGTAGAATGAAGGAGAAAACTAGACAAAGACAGAAAAATAGCATAGCAGAAATGAGGCAGAGGATAACTAGAAACTCTAACATAGATGGCCTTGATATGCTATATTGTTAGTAGTGAACCAGGATTTAAAACCCACATTACTCACACTATTCTGCTTAGAGGTATTATATTCTGTTCCAGTTATTCTACCTGTACTAGATTTGAGGGCACAGACAGTAATCCTGAAAATAACAGGATATAGTACGGTAATCATCCTTAATTTCCTATTAAGTCAATCTAAAGCTCTGTAAAACCTACACTGTTTTACCATGACTGATCATCATCGAATCTGGTTGGCTCACTGTTTTGTATTGATAGATTTTATTGAAAGCTGTTATGATTGATAGTATCATGTCTGAGAGTATAGGCAACTGCACTGAAGATGACAAGATCCACTAGAATATCCACTCTGGTTTGATTATTACCTGCCTTTGAAGTTTTATACTGTCTACAATGTTTTGTTTTTTACTAATATTGTTATGTACTGCTATATTCAATTATACTGCTATATTCATTTATGCCTGATGATATAGGCAATTCTATTGAAGATAATAAATAATACAGCAATCATTGTAGATCACCTTGTACTGTGGTTTTATATGACTCTTTGGTTTCATGTTTTTATAGGAATTTGTTTTGTTTTGTCTTGCTGTTTTGTTTTTCCCTCTAATACAGAAAGGATAGAAATACATGTAGAGACTCATGTATGCGTAGCCGTTTACACTCTCACTGTTTGACGATCTACTTTGTATGCTTTAATTTTGTAACTTGAACAACTATTTCTAAGAGGACAATATGTAATTTATCAACTTGTGATTTCTTATTGTTTATCTTTTCCCTGAAATTCTGTATTATCTCTACCCTTTACATGCTTTTTTTTCTCTTTAAATAAAAATTTTTTAAAAAAGACAAAAATAAATATAAACAGGACCTTTGTTTATAGTAGGGACAAACTGCAATGTCTACATCCCCCCCAGACATATTTTTTTTTTTTTTGGCCAAATGCCTATAAATCTGTTTCTTGACTCCCCCCCCCAATATTTTAAAATTTAAAAAAAAGAATTTACTAGCAGCAAATTTTAAACGTTTTATTTTCATGCCATTAAAAGAAATCATCGAAGTCATACATTTCTAATCTCAGAAGTACAGTTTTGATACCCAAAAGGGCTTGAAAACACGTACTCCAAACTTATTTTACAAGCACTAAAAATACATTTTTCTAAAAAAAAAAAAAAAGTGATCATCTGTAGTTGGCAGCCGACAAGTAAATGTGTCTGTCGGCTCATCTCTGGTCCGTAGGGCTCCCTCTTCCACCAAGACCCTCCTGGCTGGCGGGGTCTAGGGTGATCATGTATTTCTACTCGCATTTTGCAAAGACTGGAGGCCCAAAGAGACCGAGGGGCTCGGTGGAGAGCGGCGCCAGGCTAGGATCCAGCCAACCACCGCTGGGAGGCGTTGTCTGGGGTCCTTCTCTTCTCCCCGGCCCTTAGCAAGGCCACCTCCACCAGTAGCGCGGACCCGCGTATCCTCCAGGCCTTGCGGCCCGACGCTCTGCCCTTTCCCCCGCTCGGTCAGCCCGGAGGCTTCTTCCCAACCCCTTCCCCGCCCGCCGTCCCACGAGGTCAGCCCGGAGGCTTCTTCCCAACCCCTTCCCCGCTCGCCGTCCTGGGAGGTCAGCCCGGAGGCTTCTTCCCAACCCCGCCCGCCCGCCGGGCCGCGTGGTACCGCCCGAGGCGCAGCCCGGCCCGCTCCCCCCGCGCCCCAGTAGCCTGCCCGAGCCGCGCCATCCGCCCGCGCGCCATGCGCGTCCGCTTCGGGGTGGTGGTGTCGCCCGGCGGCGGCGGCGCCCGGCCCGAGCTGCTGGTCGGGGGGTCGCCGCCCGAGCTGGGTAGCTGGGACCCGCGCGCGGCCGTGCGCCTGAAGCCGGCGGGGCCCGACGCGGGCGGCCGCGCGCTGACGGAGCCTGGCCTGTGGCTCGGGGAGGTGGAGCTGGCGCCCCACGCGGAGCCGGGCCGCCTGGACACCTTCTACTACAAGTTCCTGAAGAGCCACCCCGGAGGGGAGCCCTGCTGGGAAGGTACGCTGCGCCTGCCGGCCCGGCCCGGCCCGGCCTGGGCCTCCCGCTCGCCCCGCCTCGCCCGCGCGCCTCCCCACCCCTCCGCGGCCGCGCGGGCTCTGCGCCCCAGGCTTCCTTCCCGTGCCCTCCTGTCCTGGCCCAATCCGCTAGTGACCCAGCGACGGAAAAGCTAGCCCTGTCGCTCTGTCCGAGACCAGGGCCTGCTCCTGAGCACGGAAATTTCCCCTTGGACTGGGAGTGAGCTAATGAGAGACAGAGAGTGGTGCCCTTTTTGGGTTAGAAAAGATCCTAGCTAAATGACAATTGAGTTATGACTTGATTTTTTAAAGTATAATACCAGTACATACTCACTGTAAAACAAAACAAACAAAACAAAAGCAAAAAAACTTTGCTTGGAAATGCAAAGTATCTACAATATTCTCTTCCACTCAATACTTTAAGCACACTGCCTGAACAGTAGATATAGAGTTTTTATAATGACAGAAAATGATACAATAACGTGATATCTGGTAATAAGTGTGGTTTTTTTTTAGACAAAATGGCATATAGTTTTAAAAATTAAGTTTGTTGGTATAATTTAGGTAAACATAACGATCACGTTCATCATAGCGAATTTCTACCTACACCATATATATATATATATATATATATATATATATATATATATATATATATAAAATCTTTTTTTTTTTTTTTTGAACCAGCTATTGAACTCTCGCTTGCCAGGCAGGTGCTGTGCTGTGCTGCTGTATCCCTGGCCCCTGCTTGGTATATCTTGATTCCTCTTTTTTTCCCCATTCCCTGCCCTTTGTTTCAACCTCTCTTCTCCTTATTTACAAAGCTTTGCTTCCATTTTATCCTTCTTTTCTCTTCCTTCCTTTCTTCCTCCCTAGTTCTTTCCTTTTGAACAAGTTCTGATTTTACAATATCTATTATACATTTTGGTTCTTATTTACACTTCCAGTTTGTCACACCAGAGAGATAATGTGATATTTACACATTTGTACAATTTATGAGGATTACCTCAAGTTGCATCCATTTTTCTAGAAATGTCTTAAATTTTTTCTACTTTATAGCTGAGCAGTACTCCATTGTATAAGGAAATCCCATATTTTTTATCCATTTTTCAGTTGATGGGCATTTAGGTTGTTTCCAAGATTTAGCTATTACAGACTGTACTGCAGTAAACGTGGGTGTGCATATATTACTGTGGTATGATGCTTCTAACTCCTCCAGGAAGATAATAAGAAGAGGACTAGCTAGGTCAAGTGGAAGCTCTAGTTTTGGTTTTTTGAGGACTCTCCACACTGATTTCCACAGTGGTTGCACCAGTCAACACGCCTACCAGCAGTGGAGAAGAGTTACTTTTTCCCCACAGTCAGCATTTCTTATTGGCGATTCCTTGATGATTGTCATTCTTTCTGGAGTGAGATGGAGTCTCAGCATTGTTTTAATTTGCGTCTCTTGAATGGCCAGTGATACTGAACATTTTTTTCATATATTTATTTTCTTTTTCTTCTTTATCTGAGAATTATCTGTTCATTTCAAGTGCCCATTTTTGAATTGGGTCTTTAAATTTTGGGATCTGATTTTTTTTTTTTTAGTTTTTTATATATTCTAGATATTAGTCTTTTGTCTGAGGAGCAGCTGGAAAAAAACTTTCCCACTCTGCATGCTGTCTTTTCACTCTGTTGGTGATTTCTTTTGGGGTACAAAAGCTTTTTAATAAGATGAAATCCCAGTTGTGACTCTTTGTAGTATTTTCTGTGTAATCAGGGTTTTGTTCGTGAAGTCTTTGTCTACACCCATGTCTTCAAGAGATGTACCTATCTCTCTTCTGGTAGATGTAGTGTTTATTTTAATATTTAGATTTTAAAAATAATGTATAATTTTGAACCTTGCTTTTTCTCTCTTAACAATTTGTTTTTCTACCTTCTAGAGTCCCTAAATATGGATGAACTTTTCTGCTTTTAAAATTTTTTCTATTTTTAAGAGAATAAAACCAAACAAAATAAAACAGAATAAAGCCAGTCAAAACAAAACAATAAGAATGATACAGGACTTCAAAACAAGATAATAGAAAATCAGCAATGGCTACCCTAATGCCTCTTGTTATCTTCAAAATAGCAGCCCATATCATCAGAACTAATAAAATCAAATAAAACAGAATAGAATACAACCAATCAAAATAAAACAGTAAAAGCAATACAGGACTTCAAAACAAGATAATAGAAAATCAACAATGGCTAACATAATGCCTCTTGTTATCTTCAAAATAGCAGCCCATACCATCAGAACTAATAAAATCAAATAAAACAGAACAGAATAAAACAAATCAAAACAAAACAGTGAAAGTAATACAGGACTTCAAGATAATGGAAAATCAACAATGGCTACCATAATGCCTCTTGTCATCTTCAAAATAACAGCCCATACCATCAGACCTAATAAAATCAACTAAAACAGAACAGAATACAACCAATCAAAACAAAATAATGAGCGTGATACAGGACTTCAAAACAAGATAACAGAAAAGTAACAATGGCTACCATAATGTCTCTTATTATCTTCAAAATAGCAGCCTATATCATCAGACCTAATAAAATTAAGTAAAACAGAACAGAATAAAACCAATCAAAACAAAACAATGAAAATAATACAGGACTTTAAAACAAAGTAATAGAAAATTAGGGCTACCACCTTCTCTTTGTAGATATTTCCTCTCCTTTCGCTTTCACAATATCTATTGTACACTTTGGATCCCACTAACTCCTTCAGTTTTTTTATACTAGGAAGACTATACAATGTTCATCTATGTGAATCTAAACCATTTCACCCAAGAGCAGGATCACAAATTGCATCCATTTACCTACAAGAGCCTCATGATTATCCTCCTTTACAGCTCTGAGTACCTTTGCATTGTTAAAAATGCCTTGTGTTTCTTATGCATTCTGCAGTTGATGGAGAAGCTAACCCTGCTTATTTTTTGGTTCCCTGTCACATGAAGCATTGTTTTCTCTCCTTTGACTTTCACTCCATGAATTTCCTTTCTAGGTAATGTGTTTCTTGTACACAGCATATTGATGGATCTTGTTTTTTGATCCACTCTGCCAGTGTTTCTTTTTATTGGTGAATAGAGGCCATTTACATTAATGGTTACAGCCAACATGCACTGGTTCTTCTCTGCCATGTTTTTTGCTTGCTGTTGACTGCCACTTTTCCCCTCTATTCAGTTGTCTGCCCCACTTGGTGATTCCACTCTGCTGCTGTTCCTGGGACCATGGTCATTTTTATCTCTCTCTAACATATCCAATTATTTAGTTGTTCTTTGTCATGGAAGTATCTTGTTTATCCATTAATTTTGAAAGATAGTTTTGCAGGTACATCAATCTGGATTGGAAGTTCTTCTGTTTCAGGACTTGAAATACTTCACTCCAAGCTCTTCTTGAGTTGGTGGTTTGTGTTGAGAAGTCCGTTGTGATTCTGATGGATTTTCTTTTATAGGTGATCTGTTTCTTTATTCTAACAGGCTTTAATAGTCTGTTCTTGTGCTGACTTTCTGGGACTTTGATTATTATATGTCTGGGTATAGGTTTATTTTGGTTATGTCTAGTTGGATTTCTATATGCCTCACATATTTATATGTCAGTTCCTTTCTCCATGTTTGGGAAATTTTCTGCTATTCTGTAAATAGTCTCCTTATTTCATTTGTGTTGACTCCTGCTTTTTCACAGACACCTATCACTCTAAATTATTTTTCTTTGTGTTGTCTTGCACCATTAAATTATTATTTCCTGGTTCCTTTTTTGTTATTGTTGTTGTTCCTTGTTATTTTTAAGAGATCTTTCCTTTCATAATCACTAGCTACCATCCTATCTTCAAGGTCTGAAAATCTATCTTCAGTTTCTTTCAATCAATTTTGCCAGCTTTCAGTGGAGTTTTTAATTTTCTGGATATCTTTTTGAGTGTGTTTCATGCATTCCAGTTCTTCTCTATATTCATTCAAGGTTTCCCTCATTCTCCTATGCTCTTTTTTTTTAACCTATGTCTTATTTAGATACCCTTTTATTATGTTTGTGATTTGTTCTTTTACCTGAGATATTATTTCTATTCTGACTTCTTTTACAGCCTCTTGAAGTAGTTTCTTTACTTCAGTTGCTATCATCCCAGAAATTTCAGGCATGCAACTTCCACTTTCTTCTATGTCTATGTCTTCTGGACTTGTTCTTTGGGCTGGAGATCACCTTTTGCTTCTTTGTCTTGATATTTTCCTGGTTCCTCCAGATGAATGGGTTGTGGGGTCCCCGGTGCTTCACGCATTGGTTACCTGTCCTTAATGTAGGGGAATGGGTTAGGCACCTGGGTTTCTCCTAACTCAGGTTGCCCAGGTGGCTGTGGGTATGGGACAGCGACTCCAAGGCATGGTTAACTGGTTCTCCTGGCCCCATTGGCTACCCACTGGAGAGTCCTGATGGCAGCCTGTGTGTCCACAGGACCTGGGCTGGCTGCTTCTCACTGCCCATGCTGGTTACCCACCAATGTACTTTGCTTTTTAAGTAGCAAAAAGTATTCTGCATCTACCAATGTGCATTGATTTTAGTTTCCAGCTCTTCTGGGTTACAACAGCTTAATTGGCAGTCCCTGTATAAAGGCATCTTTGAACCTTTAGGAATGTTTCTGTGGGGTAAAATTAAGAAGTTAATTACATCAAAATGAACCCCCTCCCACCCCTTTACACTGCACATTGAGTCAAGGGCTTTCACAGTAGCTACCTCTCCAGTGGTTTTGTTTTTGTTTTTGTTTTTTGAGACAGAATTTCACTAAATTGTCCAGGTTGGGTTTAAACTTCCATCCTCCTGCCTCAACCTCCCAGAGTGCTAAAGTTACAGGAGTGCCATGTTCATATTTTATTTAGACCCATTCATACCCTGAAAGGGTGGTCCCCATATCTACTTCTGCCAACAGTGTGTAAATTGGGACAGCCCTTTCTTCAAATGAAATGTGCAGGCTGGAAGATTAGAGTGTGTATGCACTCTAACTTACAATAGTTGTCTAACAACAGTGACATCAATGGCTCTAGAAGTTTGTATGAAAAGATAAAGTGACCTTTTAGACCCCAATGAATTAGAAACAAACAATCTACAAAGAGAGTATGATGGAATATGTTGAACCAAGGGGTTGTGTTAACGGTTAGCCCTTTTTTACCTTACTTTGAGACAGGTTCTCACTAAGTTGCCCAGGCTGGCCTTGAACTTGCCACCCTTGTGCTTCAAATTCCTGCATAGCTCAAAGTACAGGTATGCACCACTGCACCTAGTCTTTTTTCCTCTTTTTTGCATCCACTGGGATTGATGGTCTGGTAGTATCCATTGTTTGCCTTCATTGTGCCAGAATGGAGAGATGCTGTCTTCAGTTTACCGTTCCTCTACAGTAATTACTATGGTTATAGAATTATTTTTCATAAAAGATAATATCTGGTCATTTTACCAAAAATGTAAGTGGTACTTTCCTTACTTCTCCTTTTCTACTTGGAGCCTTTCCAATATTCCTCCTAAAGCTCTATATCATTTGCTAATATTGGTATTTCTTAATATACCCCCTTTAACTTTTTTGATTTTCTTTTTTCTGATAATTACAACATAAATTATCTATAATTTGTAAGGTAAAATTAGATAATGTTTGTTGACACCTACTAGATATGCATAAAATTCACCATCACACTTGCTGTGAAATATGTAGGATTAGTTTTTAGGATGAAATGTTCTTCTGCAATTTAACATTTCTTGTTAATACTTTTAACAGAAGAGTCATACTGACCCTCAACAGTTTCTATTTAATTGTATTATTTGATTAATGTAAATTACTCCTTGAAAACAGCTTTCCTTTGAAGAATTGGAATTCCTGTTCTAATTTTCACTAATGTGTAATTTCCTGAGCATTACTGTAAATGTGAGAATTTTAAAAAAATTAAAATCCTTTTAAAAACTTGTTTTTAAAAAACTTTTTTTTATTAGTGACCATTGGTTACAAGTATTGATGGGTTTCATTTTGGCAGATGTGTTCATGTCCATAACATATTCTAGTCACCCCTTATCACCATCCCCTCACCTCTCCCTTATATGTTTTTAGGGTTTCCAGGTGTGATGCATTTTAATCATATTCATCCCCCCATTATCCCCTCTTAAGTCCCCCTCCCTCATTCTAATTTCCTTCTGGTAATAGTCTGCCTTCTACTTTTTTGTCATCTTTTCTATATTCTACATATTAGATCATGTGATATTTGTCTTTGAGTCTAATTTATTTCATTGAACATGTTGAGCTCTAGATCCATTCATTTTTCTGCAAATAACAAAATTGTGTTCTTTTTAATGGTAGAATAATACTCCATTGTGTATATATATATATATCAATCACATTTTCTTTATCTATTCATCTGTTGTTGGGCTCCAAATCCTGCCTATTGTATATTATGCTGCAATAAATATGAGTATGAAGGTCTTTTTCCATGGTATGCTGACTTTAATTGTTTTAGATATATACCGAGGAGTGGTATATCTGGATCGAATAGTAGCTGTATTTTTAGTATCTTGAGGAACCTCCCTGCTGATTTCTATTCCTACAAGCAGGTAGAACAGTTCCTAACCTTTAGGCTCCCCCATTCTCACCAGCTTTTATTGTCTTTTGTGTTCTTGATGATAGCCAGTCTGACTGGGATGAGATGGAATCTCAGTGTAGTTTTGGTTTGCATTTCCCTGATGGTTAAATATCCTGAGCATTTTTTTTCACATACTTATTGGCCATTTATCTTTCCTTTTGAGAAATATCTTTTCACTTTTGAGAAGTGTCTTTCATTTCTTTTGCTCATTTATTGGACTATTTATTTATTTAGTTGTTTATATATTCTAGATACTAGTCTTCTGAAAGAAGAGTAGTTGGCAAAGATTTCTTCCCATTATGTAGGTTCTTTGTTCTATTAGTTGCTTTCCTTGCAGCATTTTGTTTTTAATTTGACGTAGTCCCATTTATTGGTTCTCGCTATTATTTCCTATGTTATTGAAGTCCTTCCTACTCAAGACTTTGCCTGTGTGATGGCTTTAAGGGTGTTATGGTTGGTGTGTTGTGTCAACTTGAAAAGTTTAGAAGTTTAAGCCACTCAGCAGGGAGCCAGGGTCCTTATTTTGTCAACATCCTCAGTCTGAGCAAGATGAGGGCAAGGAGGTTTTGTGATTGCTACATCTGTCCTAATGGGGCGGTAGCTTGCTTACAGTATAAGACAGGAGAAGAGGCTTTGTTCTCCCTGACTTTTGCTCTTGCTTCTGCTCAACCTTGAAGTGTTGTTACTCCTGTGCCATGCATGCCATCTTACCTTGTAGCCAGCTGATTATGAACTGAAACTTCCACAAACTGTGAGCCAAATAAAACTTTCCCTCCTTAATTGTGGGTGCTAGGTATTTTGTCTCAGCAATGAGAAAACCGTAACCAAGACACAGTATTCCCTTATTATTTTGTCTGTACTCTGAATTTTTCACTTTTGACAATCATATTTTTAATCTCTCAGATTTTTATGACTTCTGATTTCTGTTTTTCACAGGGCTACTTATTCTTTTGTTTTTAATTTTTTAATTATTTTTATTTGTTAGCATATTTGTGTGGCATATAATGTTTTCATCTTTGTGTGGAGCTGGTGCATAACACAGCTTAATTTCTTTTTCATCCCTTTCCCTCCCCTCCCTTCATCTCTTGATCCCCTTCCCACTGGAGAATCATTTATCTCTTTTTGTCCTATTATTTTTTTCTTTGCTCTTTATAATTTGGGAGTTATTTGTTCTTAATATATGGATATAAATGTATACCTGAAGCTTCCTGAAGATATTAAATAAAATCAAATAAAATTGCTTTGGTCTACAGTTACACCCCCATAGTCATTTTTTAAGTGATAGCATTATTCATCTACAGAGTTTCTTCAAATATCTGGCACATCTTTGTAGGACCATTTATTTTGATGCATAAAGAACATATTTATGTGCAGTTCTAGTTTTCTTTTGAAATTGCTTCTCCAGGAGGTGTGCCGGCCCCGCCCCAGCGAGGGTGGGTACAAGGTTCACCCAGTTTCTTCTTCTGGGTGCGCACACCAGCTGGTGTGCTGCGCAGGTCATGCGGCGCCTTTCTTGGGCCATAGGGAGAAGAGAAAAAAAAGGGGACCTCCCGCCGCTTCAAGATCTGGAACTATGCATACCTCCACATAAGGACTCAGCTTTACCGAGTAACAAAGTGCGGGGGAGTCTGACGGGCCTCGGAAGTGGCTCGTGCGGGGTCTTCCATGTGTTCCCGGATGCATCGTGTCGTGTCGTGTTGTGTCGTGTTGTGTCATGTCTTGTCGAATTGGGACAAACCTCTCAGCAGCAGAGATTGGATCCAGCCGAGTGCTGAACCTACACCTGCGGACCTCTGTACCTGACTTCTCAAGTTTTGAGGCAAAGAGTTCTCGCTCAGTTTGTCCACGCTGGCCTGGACTTTGCGGGGAGGCAGGAAGGCAGGTGGGCAGGGAGGTGAGCAAGACAGGCCTCTTCTTGCCTCAGCCTTGCGAGAACCCAGGACAGTACAGGATTCTTTGGTCGCGTGTCATGCATGGTGAGTGTCACTTGTGGGAGGAGGCATCCTTATATCCAAACAGATCGGATATGATTTCCCATGGGCGTCCGGGAAGATGCACCTTTGTCTGCAGCCCAGAAAACGTCTGGTGGGCTCTGAGGAACTCATCTATTCCTTCAAATGGTAACTTGGCTAGAGAAATCAAACTCAGCCTTCCTATCCGTATTCCAGTAGTTTGGACTCCTCATTTTGAGGAAGGTGATTTGGGCCCTTGGCAGTCTTGCAGAGATCCGTACCACAGGGGGATTATAGACAAATTCAATTGTTCGTTTACAGACTGGAGTCTCCCAGAGTTGTACTTAGGGGAAAAGGTCAAGATTGTCATGAGATTTCCTTTTCGGGCTCTCCTGACTATATAGTAACCCTAACCCAAAGCCTTACCTAACTAATATTACATGGTAGAGGCCTCAGTTCTCCTCTTCCTAGACTCATTATCGGTGACAGGCTAGACCCATACAGCATGCTTAACCCTAAGACTAGCCTTGCCTTTTAATGCAGAAGACAGCTGCAGACTGGACATCTGCAGTCAGTCAATAGAGAAAAAGTTAAAAATAGTGTTACAGAGTGATAGGTATAGGAGAGTAAGCATATGGGTTTATGATCCTTATGTACTTTGGACAGGAAAACTAGAGTAGCAACAAAATACGTTCTCTTGTACTAATTGTTATCCAACCCATCATCGTATCATACCTGAGTTTCTTTCTTTGTAAGGACTTCACCATAATAATCACAGGCAGGATGCCTAGGGTTTGCCTTCCAGTCAGTCTGACAGAACCTTGGTAGCTCTCACCTACTGCCCTCTTGTTAAAAACCTCCATCAAAAGATTTAACCATCAAACCAAGAGGATGCTTGGGTTGATTATTGCATGGTAATTCTTTGGCTAGCCAGTGCAGCTGTTGGCTCCACAGCATGAACACATTCAATACAAACTGCCCACTTTGTAGATGAGTAGACAAAAACTGCTAATGAGTGGTAAAGAATTCAGAGAGAGAGAGAGAGAGAGAGAGAGATCAATATATAGTTAGAAACCCAAGTGAGCATTCTAGAGACTTCAGTCCTAATGATGGGAGATCAGATTAAGAGTTTATAGGTACCACAAGGCTTAAAGTGTCACTGTGATATGCCACATTTTTGTACCACCCCAATGCCATGTAACAAAAGCCTAATGTGCTTGGGAAACAATCAAAGGGCATGTATGAGGAGCAAGTCATCTATGGATTAGATGCTCTTCAGAGACTGGTGTCCATATCTGTATCACAATAGACAGTTGCCTGTGATACCCAAATGGGGATAAATTTACTGATGCCATAAAACAACTGAATGCATTTGTATATACCTCCAGTCTCACTTTTGGTTTTATATCGGAATTGGTGTGCTCATTGTATGCCTTATTATAATTTTTCTCATAAAAGAAAGCCTGTTAAAGAGGATTCACTAGCCAAAGATGACTAGAAGCCGTATAACCATGACTAGCCCTGCTAGAGCTACAAAACAAGAGAGGGAGGGAGAGATGAGGGGGACAACTCCAGTGACTCCTCTTGCATGTGAAAGAATTACTGTGTGTGACTTTGATTATTTGAAGAGAGACTTATTTCCTTAGACTGATAATGTAGAAATTTGGCCATTGTATTTCCTTCTCTCTTCAGTCGGCCCTAAGCATTGCCAAAAAGGCTAGCCAAAAGAGAAAGGTGCTGCTATGTGATCTCCAAAGCCCCAGAAGACAGTCCTGTTTCCTCCCATAGGGTTCTCTGTACAGGAGACCTACAGGGTATTGATACCAGCACCCCGAGATGTTAGAGCCAATAGCTCTAACATGTCTACTGACTGGGTACGAGCCTCAAGGTAAAGAGGAGCCCACAGAAGAGTTTTCACATATCAGAAACCAAAGGAACAGCCTCCCAAACCAATTCAGCGGCTGGCTGGCTACCCTAATTAGATTCTATAAATCGATCCTTCTGCCTGCAATTTACAGAGAAGCGTTCTTCCACCTGGCTGGCCAGCTCAAGTTACATAATTCTGTCACTCAGTCATCCCTGAGCCAGCCACCCCCCTTCTTCACAAGATAATATAATTTCTGGGAGAGGCCTAGGATGAGGCCCTTTGTCTCCGTACTTTCATGAAGATCAGACTCAAGACCCCTTGGCTTCCCTTAACTTGGAATAAATATGTCTTGGTGTCTTTACTCTTGCTGTGGGTTGCATTGGTGGTGGTAGATTAAAATGAACTAACTGGGATTATTCCAGTAACATCTCTGTGGGATCACAGATACAAGCTTTTGGATCGTGAGGAAAACTGAAAAGAGGATTACAATACTTAGATGACTAAACTCGATATTTGGGATTACAAGAGATAGAAAACAGACTGGATTTCAAAAGGATGGATGAGTATGAGAGGTGAGGCATCTTTATTTATTTATTTACTCATTCATTCATTCGCTCATTTATTTATTTATTGAGTTCATTTCCAGGCAGTAACATTTTAGAGAGATTGGGTTACATACATGAGATATTGAGATTAGGAAAATAAAATTTTAAAAAACAAAATAAAAAAATAGAAAAAGCAAAGCAAAGAAAAAGAAGGCGGAAGCATCCAGAGAGAGGCCTGCAGGAGGAGGAGGAGAGCAGGGGAGAGGGCCAAAGCAGCCAGAAGGGAGGGAGGGAGACAGGGGCAACAAGAAAGAGGCCGTGAGGTGGCCAGGGGCCATAAGTGAGCAGCCAGGAGAGAGGGAGGGAGGCCCCAAGTGGCTCGAAGTGGGTGGGTGGGTGGGTGGATGGAAGTGGCCATAAGTGGCCACTTATAAATGCCCAGCCAGCAGCCAGAAGCAGGTAGAGCCTGGACCCTGCCTGCGTCCTGAAGCCTGAAGCGTCTTGCATACCAGAAGCACAAAGGCTGAAGAATGTGGAATAGATGCATGAAACCTCTCAGGAAACAAGCAAACCAAAAAATGGATTAAAAAAAAAATATATATATATATATATAATAAAATACAATAAAATAGAATAAAATGAAAATAAGAAACACCAAAAAAAATTGCTTCTCCAAAATATCTGTATGAAGGACCTCTGTGGGAAGCTATAATTTGGTAGTTTCCCTCCCAGGGTGTGTGGCTTGGGGGCCAGCAGCCTGGAGATCTTTATCATTAACAAAACAAAAAGAACTTTCCTTTGAGATGGAGTATCTTGGTGTGCAGTGGATTGCTTTTTTCTTTCACCTTCAGGTCGGCTAGGTGGCTGCATAGACATCTCAAACTCCACTTCCTCTGGCCATCTTTGCTGCTGGGTTTACGGCACACTGATTTCACGTCAGTGAGGAGATGGGATAGAAGGAAGTAGGTGGAAACTTTTTTTTATATAAAAAAACTTTTTATTGGTACATGTTTGTGATACATAATAATTACTTTCATTGTGGGAACTGGTAAATGTAAATAGTACATCTTAATCATTTTAATTTCCTCTAGTGAGAATCTTTCCTCCAGCTCTTTTCTAGGTTGACATGTTGCTTTTTCATACATTTCTTTATCATAGTCCCTGTTCTTTTTTTCCTCACACTTCTTATTAGTGTAAAATTATATTGATTCTATTAGCTGGGCCCTTTTGTTGCAAGCAGTAGAATGCAGCCTAAAGAAAAATAAAAATTATTAATTCATATAATCAAATTGAGAAAAGCTTATTGTAGTGCACTGTCTCCTCACTTGCTTTCTAGCTTTCTCTCCCTTGAATTTGTTTATTTGGACATTAGCTTCTTGCTACTTTTGGATGACTAGTTCATGTCCCATAGAAACAGAATGGAGGTTCTAATTACAGAAAAAAATTGAAGAAAATACTGTTCCATGCTCACAGCCTGGGAGGGAAAAGTTATGAATCTGTTTTTCTCCCTATAAGGTTACAGAGCAACTACAATCTTATGAATTGTTTCTTGATAACCCTACTGAAACAAAGTAATAATTTGGATAAAGTGTTCATTTGAATCACTAATATATTTCATGGCAGAGAAATAAAATGCATCAGATGAGAACTTTTTCTTTAATAAAGATAATGTTCTAGTGTTTTAGATGTGAGTGTGAAAGGAGAAAAGACTTAATATGTTGTGCTTACACAGTCAGTGGCAGTGTGTGAGTAGTTGAATGAGAGGAGAGAAGTCAGGAAATTTCAGCTTCTGTACACCAGACAAGTGGAAGTTGGAGCTCAGGTCTAACTCTCTGGTGTGAGAAATGGATCCACATTTTGATAGGGATGCCAGGGCTTCTGCTTCAGTAAGCTCATTCAAATTTCCTAATATCCAAACACAGTCACCAATTTAAATTTTGTTATTTGGAAAGCTTTCTCAGTATTTTTCTCCAATCTGAGGTCGTAGACTATATGTAGCCAGTGTATAGAGGAGAGAGAAGCTTAACACTGTCAATTCTGTGACCTTTATGCTTTTTAAAATTGTATTTTAAAGAGAATAAAATCAAACAAAACAATATAGAATAAAGCCAATTAAAACAAAACAATGACAATGATACAAGACTTCAAAACAAGATGATAGGAAATGAACAACGGCTACTATATCTTGTTATCTTCAAAATTACTGCCTATACCATCAGATATAATCAAATCAAATAAAACAAAACAGAATAAAACCATACCAAGCCAAACAATGAAAATGATACAGGACTTCAAGACAAAATAATAGGAAATTAACAGTGGCTACCATAATGCCTCTTACTATCTTCAAAATAGCTGTCCAGACCATCAGTTATAGGCATGTAAAATTAACCAAACAATACAAGAACCAAGTTGCTTCTTTACTTCAGTTGTTATCTTTTCAGAAATTTCAGGTGTGTTACTTCTAATTCGTACTATGTCTGTGTCTCCTGAACTTGTTCTGTGTGGGCTGGAGGTCTTAGATTATATTTTGCTCCTTTGCCTTGACATTTTCTTGTGTTCCTCTGAATCAGTCCATTGCTGCATCCCAGGTGCTTCCTGTATTGGTTGCCCATCCTTCAGTGTAGTGGATTGGACTAGGCACCTGGGTTCCTCCAATCTGGGGTTCCTGGAGTAGTGGAGAGGCACAGGGTAGTGGCTCACTGATACTCCCCTGACGATAGTGAGGCCTAGGGCATGCCTTCTTCTCTGGGCCCTGGTTGGGCTTGCTGAATCACTCTCAGTTGCTGGCTCATGACCTCAGCATGTGGCTTTTTCTCTGGCTGGCACTAGGCATCTTGGATGTCTCATGTCCAGAATCAATGAAACTAATAATTGACCACACCTGCAGGAGCTCCCCAGCTGGGTCTGAGAACAAAGACTGCTTGGGGTGAGCTGTTAGGTTACCATACATGCAGATTACTAGGCAATGGAGTGTCATGTGACATTAAGTTGATAAATGTATAAATAAATGCCCCTACAGTGAAGAGGCAGTTCCTTCCCTCCCATCCAAAGAGAGAGGGCTCCTTTCCTGACACCAGCTTTTATATTTTCTTTATTTTCTTATCCTCTCACAGTCCTTTTCTCTGGGAAGGTCAAGAGCTCTGCTGTTTGTGGCAATCTCAGAGTGTGTCTTCTCTGGGCTCATGCTGGGCTTGCTGGATCTCTCTGGGCTGCTGGTGTGGGGCCTTGGGGTATGGCTTCTTCCTATTAAGTTGATTTGTTCACAGGTTTGGTTCAACTCTGATATTTCTTTGCTGATTTTCTGTCTAGTTGATTTGTCTCTGTGACAATGGAGTATTGAGGTTTCCTGTTGCAATTGTGTTATTGCTTATTTGATTTTCCATGTCTCCCAATAATTGTTTTATATAATGGGGTGGGTACTCCTATTTTCAGTGCATATATATTTATGATTGTTATGGCATCCAACTTTCTTATTGACCCCAGTCAATCATATTATTCTTCTTTGCTTTGTCTTGTAGCTGTTGGATTGATTTCTCATAGTCTCTTGCTATTTTTAAGATACCTTCTTTTTCACGATCACTAGCTGTAATTCTGTCTTCAAGATCTGAAATTTTATGTTTTCCTTCATTCAGTCTGTTGCATATGCTTTTCATGGAGGTTTTAAGCTCCTGGATCTCTGTTTTGGTCTGTTTCAGGGTTTCCATTTTTCTCCTATATTGGGTATTTTTTTTCTATCTCTTTCTAAGATCATCTAATGTTTTATTTGTGTCTTCTCTAATATATTTAATTTTAAACATCCTTTTTTTTTATACCTGAGAGATCATTTTTTATAGGCCTTTCCACTTTTTTTTTAAACTTCTGTTGTTATAATTTCAGAAAGTTCCAATTTTGACTTCCAACTCCATCCATCTCATTGAGTTCCAGGCCTATGCGCAGAGGGCTGGTGGTCTGTGGCTGTACCCTGCCTCTGCGTCTTGCCATTCTCCACCTTCTCTTTTTTCTTTTATTTTGTCTTCTATGTTAATGACCACAAATCCCGTATGATATATAGTTCCTTTCCTCAGGAATGTCCTCCAGATGTAGTTGATTCTTTATAGCTATCCCAAAAACCTACCCTTTTCTGGTGTTTACAGTTCTGTGATAATGTTCATGCTACATCCCAGAGGTGTGCTGGTTATGGAGCAGATCTTGGCCTCTGGATGTGGGGGCTGGGACTGGTCTTCTGTAGATAGAGTTCTCCAGAGTCCAACTTCTGTCTCTTCACTGCTGCTTCAGACACTTCCATGTTACTGGCCTCACGGATTATTTTGCTTTCCAGAGGGGTGTGTGTGTGAGTGCCAGGCTGTTGTCCTGGGTCTTGGCGTTCCTGTCAGTCTTACACTTTTCCAGCTGGCCCACCCTCTGGGATACAATGGAGGAGGCCCAGATCACAAACTCACTGTCTTCCAGCTGGCCCACCATCTGGCCTGTAATGGAGGGGTGCAGAGCTTGGACTCACTGTCTTCCAGCCGGCCCCACCAAGGGATGTTGACCTTCGTGTTTTTTATAGGGTCAATCATAGTGACAAAGCACATTAACATAAATTCTAGCTAATTAAAACCTTATAGAATTAGAAGAATGTTTACTATGACATGATTTTGTTTTTTAGTTTAGTCATAAATGGCTCCACATTGTTTCTGTGATTTGATCTGTTTTTGCCAAAGTTTCTGGAAATTCTGTTTGTGGATTTTATGAACTATTTGTACCTTTGGAAAAAGTTAACCTTTAAGTTCATGAAAATCTATGTTTAGAATAGTGGAGGAAGGTCATCCTGGTGGGAATTCAGGGAGTGGGGGTAAGGAGGGACTTCATAGCAGGCATCATATTTTGAACTTGGTATCTAATAACTAGGATCTTTCATTTATTTTCTCTCTGTAGTTATAGGGATAAGACCAACAAAATTAGTTTTAAAAATCTGATTTGAATTAAAGAAGAAATGAATGCTCTTTTATTCTTCATGCAATTGTAACAAAGGTTGGTTTTCATAAAAGGAAGAGGAAAAAGTCAGAGCCTGAAGCTTTGAATGGCATTTAAGAATTGTGTGGTGGGCATCCTGGGAGCCCCTCCGTGGGGTGAGTGCTGTTGGACTGTGGTTCAGCTTCCAGGTTAAGGTATCCTGAGGGACAAGCCTGCTGTGCAGGGGGAGGTGGAGGAGGAGGAACCCAGACTGTGGCCTAGGCTGGGGGCATGCAGGGCAGTGGTTGGGGCTCCTACATGGGGCCGAGGTGATTGGCAGGGGCAGCCTTTCTTATTCACCTGCTGAGCTCTTGCTATGTCTGTTGGTGAGCCCGTCTACAAACATGAAATAGCATATAACTTTCTAGTGTACTTTCTAGATATAACAGTGATCCCCCATGCTGGCTGCACATTGGGGACATCTGAGGAGCTTTTTAACTGTACAGATTCTTGGACATTTCACAGACCTCTAGAATTTCCATGTGTGGAGCCTGGGTGTCTATGTTTGTTAAGTAAGAGTTTTACTCCCATAGCATAAAATGCACTCTTTCAAAGTGTACAATTCCATGTTTTTCAGTATATTCACCAGTTGCATAGTTACCAATCAACGCTAATTCTGTACACTTTTGAGACATGAAGAAGAAGCCTTGTGTTCATTCCCAATCAGTCCCTATTCTTCCCTCCCCATCCTGTTTCATGGCGATGGAGTCACATAATTTGTGGCCATTTGACACTGGCTTCTTTCACTTGCCATGATTTTGTGATTTATACATTTTGTAGCATCCAGTACATCATTCACTTGTATTGCAAGGAATATTCTGTTGTGTGAATGAATCACATTTTGTTTATTCATTCATTTTGTTTATTAATTTATGGTTATATGGGTTTTTCACTTTTTGAATCATGGTACTGTGAATGTATGTAGATGTATATTTTTACTTCTTTTCATCATATACCGAGAATTGGAACTGCTGGCTCATGTGGTGATTCTGTGTTTGATGCTTTTGAGAAAGTGCCGTATTTTCCAAAGTGACTGTACTGTTTTACAGTCCCCTCAGTGTTGTGAGTTTCCGTTTTCTCTCCATCCTTGTCATCATTCATTGGTTATTATTTCAGCCTTTTAGGAGATGTGTGAAATGACACCTCACTGTAGTTTTGATTTGTTTCCGTAATGACTGATGATGAACATATTTTATTTGCTTATTGTTCATATGTCAATTTAGAAGATACTTATGTGTGTGTTATCTTCTTTAGAGAAAAGCTTCTCCCATTTTTAATGGGATTATTTGATTTTAATTTGTTTATCACAAGACCCTGTGTTTTAAAAAAACTCCACCTCAGGTGATACTGAGACTGAGAATCTTGGGCAACAGGAAACCCAGGTTCTGCCATTCATCCACCTAACTTGGACTTCACTTTGTCATGAGGGGGAAAGGCAGTGAGTTTAAATGCTATTCTAATGGAACTATCTATTAGGTACATTTTCTCGTTTTTTCCAAGCCAGAATCATAATCTTTCTGTATACTGCTGAGAATTGTAAATACTCTAAGAACTTCTTTTCTCAGATCGTTTCTTACCTCAAGCTTAACTCTTTCTCTGGAACCCCTCTTCCATTCTTAAGCTGGTGTATGTCTGGCTGCAACATCTCTTCTAGGCTCCAGTTCAAGTCCTGATGTCAACAAGAATTTTTACATGTACATATCCTATAAGTACTTTCAAAGTCAACATGTGTAAACCTCCATTCATTATACATCTGTGAAACCTTCTTTTTCTGTCTCCTTGAGTTATGGATGCTGCAGCTCAATCACTCAGGCATATAGAAACATAAACACTTCAGACTGAACTGCCAGCACCATAAGCCTCTGGGGTATAATAAACCACATTCTTAATAATTCTGATTTAATAGTTCTGATATTGACCAAGAAATGTGAATTTTATAATTTTCCTAGCTACTTTTGATAATAAGTTCATTTACAAGAAGGCTGTTAGTGATTCTACAGTTGAAACGTTGCAGACCCTTCACATAGATCAATCTTTTTATTTTCATCCTGCCTTCTCTGTGCCAGATTGGTCACTCTTGCCATTTGAGTGACCTACAGGTTCTGAGTCTTTTGCATCCCTTGTCTACTAAATCTTTCCTCTACAGTGCTACTAGAATTATCTTCCTAAAATACAGCTAGAATAATATCATGAGTATAATCAAAACTATTTGGTGATTTCTTGTTTTCCATAAAATCTGAATCTAAAATTAATATAAATTAACTAGTATGGCCTTTCTGGTTCCTCGTCATGTGGCAATTCCTCATTTTGCCTGTTCGTCTCCTCTAAGATTCTTGTCTAAGGCATCAGCATTCCTACAGCATTCCTAATATTCTTACAATGCTTTCCTAGTGCTATACCCTCTCCTTGGGTTTCTGTTTAAACTATGGCAGCCATGATACTACAAAGATCTGTGCCACACTCATTCTGTAGAATTCAGTGTCATCATATGAAAATCAATCAGAGGCAATGTCTTAATCTATTTGAGCTGCTAGAACAAAAACACCTTAGATTTTTAAATTTATAAATAATAGAAATCTTTATCTTACAGTTATGGAGGATGGGAAGTCCAACCTCAAGCTGCTAGTGGATCCGGTGTTGGGTAAGGGGTTGCTTTTGTGTCTAAGATGACACTGTATTCTTTCATCTTCCCATGGAGGACACAATGGATGCTGTGTCCTTACATGGTGCAAGGGGAAAAGAGACAAACTCCCTTTCTCAGGCCCTTTAATAAGGACCACTAATCACCCTCACAACTTAATCATTTCCTCCAAAAGGCCCAGTGTTTTAACACTATTCCACTGGCGATTCAGTTTCAATAAAAATTTTGGAGGAATACAAGCATTCAAGGTATTGCAGGTAGCCTCTTCAAATAACATACTTTTTATATGTTTCTTAAACATAACAATTTTGAAATAAAATTCATAAATCTTTTAAAATAAAACCTTCCTGCTGTCACATAGCATTCATATGCATGCACTCATTCCTTTGGATCAAAAAGAAACAAGCACAAAGTATCTTAATCTCTATGTGGTGTCTGCTGTGGTTCGTTAGTGGTACTGCAAGAAAGGATGCTTGCTTTTTCTCCATCTGTTATCTGGATCTTCAGTGTTGATTGGATTCAGTATGAAAGGCTTTTATTAGAGCTTTTGGCCTGAGACATAGCCTCTGAGCATTAACAGAGTGAAGGAGTTGCTTTGCTTCTGTTGGAACAATCATTAAGCCATAAGAATAGTAATCAGGTTTGGTGACTCATAGTCTGATTGTATGTATGGTTAGTGCAACCAGCTATTAGGTGATCCTCCTATGTTGATTTTAGATACATTTTGTATGTACCAAACTCTGATGCCCCCACCCAACTGGCCACAGTTTTGTGTATATATACAATAAGCCGGTATGCAGTGTCGCTTCCGATACAATATGCATGATATGATACACCTTCAGTGGATCAGGCAGCTTGCATGGATTTGCACTGATAAAGTTCTATGTTCAGAACTGGGACTCAGAGTCATGCTTCATACAGGCATTCTGAAGACTTTTTCTCTGTCTGCTGGTCTAATATACACTTGTTTGTATCTCACTTATCTGAAACTTATGTATCTCAAGTCTTTTAGCTTTCTATAATACCACTTTTAAACTACTCAAACACAATTGCTTGAATTCCAATCCTACATGCTGAGAGATCTCATCTCTTCCCTTTGCTACCCAGAAGCATCTTTCCCTAGTACACCTTGGGAAATGTGGGGCTTGGCAGATCATTATCCCCTGCAGATATCCCAGACTTCCTCTCCCACAGACTACTCTTGCTGTTCTAGATATGGTCACTGTGTCTGGAAGCCCCTGCATGAGGAAGCTGACAAGGTGAAGAAGAGCCCTTAGCCAGCCAATAGACTTTAAGCTGGGGGAAAATGAATTTGTTATTTTATGCTGCTGGTACTTTCTAAATATTTTAAAAGTCTCTTAAAGACAGTCTATCCTCAGGCTCAAAAGAATCCCCTAGGGTGTAATAGTTGCTCATCAAAACTTGATGAATGAATAAACTTGGGTAAGTCACTTCCTAGAGATCTCAAACTAGGTATTTTCAGTCTTTTCTTCTTTAATGTGATCATGTGCCAGGTAGTTCATGCTGTGTCATGTGACCAGGATGAAGACGCAATGCTGTCTTACAGATTCAATCGTTTGAAAGAATTTGAAAAAAGAAAACATTTAAAAATGAAAGACCTGTATGTCCTTTGGAAACGAAGATATTTAAAAATGAAAATAGATATGTGTGTCCTTTGGGGCAGAACACAAATTTCACATGAATTTTAAAGAAAAAAATACAAGTCTTTCAAGGACTTTCATGCCCTTAAAACCCTACTTCAGGCTATATTTGCAAGACCTCTTGGACATGTTTGCAAAGCTTTGATGATCTCTCTGAGTCTCAGTTTTCTCCTCTGTAAAATGTATACAGGGTTTAGACAAGAGTAGAGAGGCCATGTTATTTAGAAGGAGTCATTTAGGGTGAACAGTAGTAGGGGCCAGCAGCTCTAGGCTCCAATCTTTACTTCACACTAGATAAGCACAGGGCTGCATCAGGTCATTTACTGTAGGGCCTCAGACAGAGGGAAAGATGCACTAAACCCTCTGCTATCTGTACCCCTGGGGTTTTTAAGAAATGATACATTTTTGAGAATGAGGCACTTTGAAAATCATTAAGCTTTATTATAACTAAACAGTGATCTGAAATTCCTGCAATCCTTAAATATGATTTTTCTTTATATTCTGACTCCACTAGGTGGCAGTATATCACTTGTATTCAACTATAATTTTTAATTTCTGATAGAAAAGAATTTAATCAGTATTTAAATGAATGTTATTCTTTTTCATCTTTCTCTTTCTACTTTGTCATTCACTTATTCATAATAGTTCTGAAATAAACATTTTCATTAACTTAAAAAAGATTTGTTGAAATAAATGTGAGAGCAATCTTGTTAAGATTCCTTTAATAATTAGCTTTTTCAATAATTTATATATTTTTTATTTTGATGCCTACTTTATTCTGTATATCAGAAGATCACTACATAATTTACAATGAATCTTTTGAATATTTGTGACATTATTGAGAAATGCTTTATTATGTTTCTTTATCAGCTTTGTGTCAGACTTTCCTAGAGAATTAGTTCGAAGTGATGAATTGAATAAGAAAACCTTGATAAATGATTTCTTGTTGGCGTCTGTTGATATTCAGGCTTTTAATGCAAGTGATGTCATAGGTATATTAGAATAATCTTACCCTATTGCATGGAAAAAATTGAATCATTTAGCAGCATAATTGATTGCTAGTGTTCATTTGTGAGGAGCATCCAAGCAATTCTTAAGCTACCACAGTCAATATATTTTATATAAGAGAAAGCTGCTTTGAAAAATTAAGCTATTTAAAGTTGATGTAAATGACTGATATTCGATAGATATTTTAAATTTCTTTTTGCCAGATATGTTCTGTTTCAGGGAAGAAAAAAGGCAATTTTTAACATTTTATTTAAAAATGGCTAAAGTTGAATTGAGGTTATTAGCAACTTTATATCTTTCTCTTATGGTCTTAGTTATGAACAATATTTCCTTTTTATTATATATATGGAATAATGATCAGTTGTGAACATTGTGTACATATTTAAAACATTTTTTGAGTAAAATAATCTGTAACTTCACTGATTTTCAAAGAATCTAGGAGCCACATATAATGAGAAATCTCTGATATTTCAACATCATTATATATTTCTGATGTAGATGTAAAAATTGCTTTTGAAGTTTTCCCTGATCAAATATCAGTTATTTGCACAAGAGGGCAAATGGAGGAACAGTATATCTTAGTTTCAGCAAAAGATTTTAGATAAATCTCACAACTTGGTACACAAATTAGAAAGCAGAGATAGTTGGCTGATAAATGCAGGGTAGACTCATTGCATGTTGAATAGCTGGCTCTTGGGTGGTGTTATTAATAGACCAGTTTGAACATGAGGGGCGAGCAGGTAGCACACTGAGGAACTCTGTTCAGACCCCCCCTCTGCATCTTTCTCTCAGTGATTGAAGAAGCATGTTGATCATATTTTCTGGTAAGAGACAATTGAGAGAGTTGGTATTTTGTTTGAGAGAAATAGTACTCAAAATATGGCATCCCAAACAGCAAAAAAAGAATAAATTAATAAAAATCAACTCTTTTATTTGTTTTAATGCTATTTTATAAAAGTAGGAAATAAGAAAATTGTTTTAGACAATTTCAAGAAAAAAGATTCCAGAATTTCAGTTAGTTTCAGTTTTAGGAGCATGTTTACATAGTTGGGCAGGGATTGTTCAGAATCTAAATTAAGTGGGTTACTGGAAAAATTAGTGCTCTTGTCTTAGGAACATATAAGCATATGGAGTTATTGTTTGTCTTAGTTACTTTTCTCTCTCGTTGTTGAGACAAAATACGAGACAGCCAAAGTTCGGGAAGGGAAGGTTTATTTTTTACAGATTGGAGGTTTCAATCCATACTCGGTTGACTCCAAGGCAAAATAATGTGGCTGAGGGTCAGCGATTCATGGCTACTCCTGCAGCAAAGTGTGAACAGGGCAAAAGAGAGAGAAGACATGCCTTTTTCTCACTGTTACATTGTGTGCTGTCTCCACCCCTGGGCTGGTGTAGTAGTCAAACCACCAATCCAAGTGCTATATAATGAACCAATCACAAATGCTAGATTTGGCCATCCATGATTGCATGAGGCTTGAGAGGGGAGAAGCTTCTGAACATAAACCATAACACTGTTATTATGGTCTTGTTTTAAAAAATACCAGGACAATCAAAGCTACAGTTAAAACTATCTGAGCATATTTTAATAGTATACCTATTTTACAAGACAGTGTACAGTTATCCACATGGACTATAAAGATGGAAGTGATTTTAGGGAAGAGCAGTAGTTTAGAGCTGCTATAGTTTCCATGTTAAATCCTCTTAATAGAGTATCTAATTAATTCCCTTGCAATACTCTATGAAATAGAGGATACTATTAGCCTTTTTTTCACAGATGACAAAATAGAGGCACAGGTAGCTAAAATGATTTTCCCCCTTACTGTGTACAAACAGTGAATAATACAATTGGTCTTTTTATTCTTAGATTCCATATATGTGAGTTTAACCAACCTTGGATCAAAACAATCTGAAAAAGTAATTGTGCCTTTAAAATTATTTTTTCTTGTCTTTCTCTAAATAATACAGAATAACAACTATTTATATAGGCTTTACATGGTATTAGTTATAAGTAATCTAGAGATGTTTTAAAGTGTATTGGTGGATGTGCATAGGTTACATGCAGATATTACACCATTTTATACAAGGGCATAAACATCCATGATTTTCATATCTAAGGATTATTCTGAAACCAATCTCCAGGATAATGAGGGATGACTATAACTTGAAATAGAGTCTATGTCTGAGTCTTGAGGCTGTGTGTTGTACTGCTATAAAATATTGCTTTCCAGGAGAAGAGTATTATAGATCCTACACCGGAGAGTTTCAACAGGGAGGGGGCAGTATCGTTAACTGCTGCAGGCAAGTAAATGTGAAGCATTAATATGACAGTCAGGGGACACCTTCATTTGAAGTCCTTTCAGTGGAGTTTTGAGGCCAGATGCCATATTATAGTGTGTCAAAGAGCAATTGTGGAAGTACAAGTGTTGGATGAGGAACCATAAGGTGACAGGAGATGATGGTAGGCAGAGACAATTGGAAAAGAGAAGATTTGGAGGGAGGTTTAAGTCGGAGATTAGAAGGAGGTGATTCTGTGCTTCAGCAAAGAAGTTTCAAGAGCCAAATACAGTCACAACCTAGACAAAAAGCCTGTTGTCTCTCTTTTCCTTGTTTCTTTCTCTCTTTCATAGGACAATTGAAAAACATAAAAAATACATTTAAAATGCTATTACTTTGTTGAGTTACTTAACTAGAAATAATATATAATGAGAAATTCAGGACGTTGGGTATTTTTTAACTATGCCAGGTAGGAACATGTGATCCCTAAGGAAATATGGTTTATTCTTATAAGTATTTGTGAGAGAAAAATGGTGGATTCCAGCCCATCTCTCTTACAATCTATGACCAAGCTAGCATGTGTTCCTCACCATTCTCTTCAGCTAACAAAATGCTTATCTATTTAGGCAGTGATAGCATAAATCATAGCTCTAACCACTTATAGTAACCTTATTCCCTTTGTTTAACAATTATAGATGTCCATGTCACTCACCTTGTTCTGATGAATGAGTTGGGGAGAATTTTTTGGGTAAGGACTTTTGGGAAATTTTTCACTTTTCTTATAAAAAGGAACAGAGGCTTGTCATGGTCCTGCACCCTTCTTCATGGCCTAGACTCCAGACACGATGCCTGGAAGTTACACTCTGAACACAGGGATGACAAGCATTACCTCAAAGTTTTTGTGTGAAGAATAGCAAAAGAACCTTTAGATAAAGCTTGGTATTGCTCCAGTCTGGGAAACCTTGCTTTCCATCTCTTCTTCTTCTTCTTCTTCTTTTTTTTTTTTTGGCACTGGGAATCAAATTCAGGACCTTGTGTCTGTGCCACTGAGCTGGATCCCTAGTCTTCCACTTCTTATGTGAGAAAAATTTACCTTTGTTTATGTCATTGATAGGATTTTTTCAACTTTACCTCTGTTTAAAGGGTTGTTTGATTTTTGTCATTGTTGTTCTTGTTGCTTACAACAAGGTATCATCCTGTTTCTTACATGTGTGTAGCTTATGATTGAGGCATGTTTTAAGACACACATATTGCTTAACATTGGGGATAGGTCTGGGAAATGTGTGGTTGGACGATTTCATCATTGTACATCATAGAGTTGTACTAAGACAAACTAAGAGGGTGACAGTGTCAGTAGATGATATAGTAATTTCTTAAGTGCAATGCATTGTAGACTGAAATGGTAGCATGATTCTGTCTCCCTAATTACTTGTATTAAGTAAGCCTCTTTTGTTTCCACAGCATAAAATACTCCTTTAAAAGGTTATAAAACAAGCTGACCTATCAATTTCAAAAAAACTTGGTCTGTGTCCACTTTATTCGACCACTTCATCCCTGTTTCAATTAACTGTACATTTCTAGTTTCTTTCCAGTAACTAGATCAGTGCCTACATGTTTGTGTTAGCTGAATGTGTTTAATCATAAAATGTTTTGCCACAGAAGAAACTGAGTCATAAAACCATCAAAGATGTTTTTACACCAGAAGTAGGTCAGCTCGAGGAAATGTTGCATTAAAGTCTGAAGTCTATATTCTAGAAAACCTTAACTGAAGAGATGTTTCATGCCAGAGTTATTTCCTAGCTATGAAACTACCAAAATACATGTTTGCTGGCCCAGCTGGGTTATCATGGAGTTAAAAGTAAGATAAACCTCAATGTTGTGAACAGTTCTTGGGATACATATGATTTTTCTGTGTTTTATGAACCTAAATATTGGACATAAATGAGGCACAGATATTGAAGAGTGTATCTGCTTTTGTCCAACTCCATAAAAAGTTGATGTGGGGGCTTTTTTGTTTTATTTTTGGTATCAGGGATCAAACTCACAACCTCGTGCTTGCTAGACAGGTTCTTGTCCTGCTGAGCTAATTCCCCAGCCCCTGGAGACTTTCATGGACTTTAATTTATATTACACAAAGTCATGAAATGTAATCAGAAGTATTTTCTTTATATAGCAAGGCTAATACAAATAAGGATGTGATATCTATTTTTGTGATGTAGATTTGTGCTCAGGTGATGAAACATAATTCTAGGAGTGCTGTGGAGTGAAAAAAATGACCTGCCAATTTAACCACAACAAAAGTCTAGACAGTACTATAAAAGCTGTTTTAGTGACGTTAGGGGAAAACCAGCATTAAAATTTATTAGAACAATTAAACCACAATTTATTAAACACATGAATAAACATCTCTGCATGTGACATAGAAAGTAAATGCAACATCCAGAAATTTCCTCCCAATTATGCAGAGATGGAGCATTTTAATACGTTGATCTTTTTGTTTCATCCCTTGAGTCATGGCATAATTAGCTATTGGAAGATTTGATCACTTCAGATCAGGTGCTCCAATCTTCGGGCTTCTCTTTAGAGTATCGTAACATTGAATAATCTACTAATAACTCAGTCTTGGTGTTTTGAGTCAAATCTATTAGGTATAGTTGAAGTTTCAGACTTTGTGTATACATCATATAAGGTGAGTGTGATTATTGGGTTTGATTTTAAATGGAAGCATAATCACTCAGTAATACTGCTGTTTAGGATGTTTTTTAGGAGGATTCATTTCCTCTTCCTCCTTCTCCCTTCCCCTTTTCTTTCTCTTCCTCCTTCCCTCCCACTCTTTTTATCTATCTATCTATCTATCTATCTATTTTTGTAGCGCTGGGGATCAAATTCAAGCTTCTCACCTTCTAGGCAGTCACTGTATCACAGAGCTATTTCTGTAGCCCTAGAATTTATAATTTTGAGGTATATTCTATTTTTAGGTGTATCATAATAAATCACCAATTGATGAGCTTTTTGCAGTTAGAAATCTGCTGCTATCGTTTTGGTGTTGAATGTTCTCCTGAAGGGACCTGTGTTAAACTCTTTGCCCCTCCTCCATGGCACTAGTGGGAAGTGCTCTGGACCTTTAGGAAGTGGGGGCTAATGGCATCCCGGGGTTGTTGGGAGTGTGTCCTTAAGCGGATTGCGAGAACTCTTCTTGCTTTCTTGCTTTCACTTCCTGGCTCATGAGGTGAGCAGTTTGCTCTGGTACCTGGTCCCTGCCATTGCCATCCGATGTCCCTGCTAGAGTCTCAGAGCAGTGGATTGACCCAGTCAGAGACTGGAATCCCCCAAAAATGAAATAAACATTATCTGTTAATAAGGTACTTATCTTAGATATTTCATTAGAGTGACAGAAAGCTGACTGATATACATGCTATCTTAAATAATGGTTAAAAACATATGTAATTTTATTCTGTACTTTTCAAAGTCGTGAAATCTGCTTGGTTAACAGGGCTTGCTTTACGGTCTGGTACAGACATCCTGTTGGCCATGAGGGTGTCACTGTAAACACTGAAATCAAGTTTTCCATTTCCTGCTTTATATCTTGGTCATCCTTACACTGTTGCACACCGCTGGTTAATCACAGCTTAAGCCCTTGTCTTCTCTATCACAAACCCTTTTTTAGAAGTTCTAACCATTATTGATGACTCATCCATTTGTGCTCCCTCCTACCTCCACAGAAGAGTATACATACTTTCTTTCTCCTGATCCACTTGCTCCTTAGAACACCTCTCAAAACAGCACCCCAGTCAGGGGATCTCAAAAACTTAACCCAGTCAGGGGATCTCAAAAACTTAACAGGAAGACTGTTTGCAGTTTTTAAATATTCTTTTGATTTATCAGTTAGAGTTTTAAATTATTTTCATAGTTTAGTTTTGTTTAGTTCACTAATTGCTTTGTGTAACCTTTGTCTAATTAACAAAGGTGTTTTTATTGTAGGAGTTATGTTTAAACTTCATGTGTTAGTCTACTGCAGGACTGGATACATAGCAAAAAGTAATACTTGATTATTAGCAAGATTGAAGTATGGAATAGTTTGCACATATGAGAGTATTCATTTACTAAGACTGCCATAGAAAAGTACTGCAGGTTGGGTGGCTTAAACAATGGAAATTTAGTTTCTGACAGTTCTGATAACTAAAAGTCCTGGGGAAAGGTATTGGGAAATTTTTTTTTTTTTTAATGAGGCTTTTTGTGTGTTCTGGTTTGTGGATAGCTGCCCCTTTTGTGTGGAGGGAGGCAGGAAGGGAAGGAGGGAGCTAGGGAAGCAGGAGGAGGGGAGAAAAGGGGGAAGGAGAGAGAGAGAGAAAGAGAGGAAAGAAGAAGAAGAGGAGGAGGAGGAAGAGGAGGAGAGAGAGGGAGGGAGGGAGGGAGGGAAAGAGAGAGAATCTTTAGTTTTCTGTTCCAATTGGGTTAGAACCAACCCTTATCTCATTTAACTTCTCTTATTTCCATAAAGGCCTGTTTCCAAGTGCAGGTGCATTGAAGGTTAGAGCTTCAGCATATAGATTTTGGGAGACATACTCTAGTCCATAACAGTGAGAAGTTAAATGGTCTGTAAATCTCTTAAGGAAAAACTAAGGAATTTTGCTTTTCTCCTAAGCTTTTTCCACTATATTTCTTAAGTTTAGCTTGGTGTAAGCATCATTTTATCTATGACTTTCTCTAATGATAGAATTTTTCCTTTCTATTATTCTGTTTTATATGGTTTAGCAGGTGTTAAAAATCAAGTATTTCCTTAAAATTTTTAGCTGGAACTAATGGAGGATCTTCTGTGGTTTTCTTGTAAAGGTGGCAGCCAGTGAACCCAAGGCTGAGCTTTATCCTCCCGACCTCCTGGCCCTTCTCCTCACACCCAAGTGTTACCTCCAGAGGAGAGGAGAACACTTCACACCAGGCTGCTGAGCCACGGCCTCAAAGGCTTTTACGGATTATTTTTTCTTGAAATTTGAATCATATGTGAATGGCCTCAAGACTGATTATTAATGAGAACAAATGAGGCCGGGCTGCTTATACACAGATATTTGAGTCCACTAACTTGTAACTCTGTTGAGTAATTTTCTTGTGTGTGGTTCATTTTGACAAAAAGGCTCTATTAGATAGACAGGTATCATGTATAGATATACAGAAAGGTTGATGCTTATGTCTCCAATGTTTCAATGTACTATTTGCCATAAAAATAGTAATCATCAGCAATAAATTTTCTATTTTGAAACACACACAGAAATCTATACCCCCTGTATCAAATATCATCCTTTCATGTTGATATTTTCTAGTACTCCAAATTCTAGCCTCATTAACAAATAATATTTTCATATCTAGTGTAGAAAAACCTTACTAAATCTAATTCCTATTTTTGTCATTGCACAATGAGTTGTTTGTATTTGTATTTCTTATTATTAACATTATTTTATGTTTAAAAATGCTAATTTTATGCACATATGGGATACAATGTTTTAATATTTGTATATAATGGGCCAGGGATTTAGCTCAGCGGCATAAAGTATATTTACATTGGCTTATTATATAGTATAAAATCCTCCAAATGGGTTAATGTCATTGCAAATGACAGAATCTTGTTTTTGTGGCTGAATAGGAGATATATATATATCATGTTTTCCTTATCATCTTTTGCTGAACACTTGGTTTGATTCAATCTCTTGACCACTGTGAATAAGGCTGCAGTGAATGTAGGACTGCAGATAACTTTTTGGTGTATTGATTCCCATTCCTTTGGGCATATATACCAAGAAATGGGATTGCTGAATGATATTAGAGTTCTTTTTTTAGTTTTTTGAGGAACCTCCATACCATCTTCATTTTTGCTGTGCTAATTTACATTTCCTCCAACTTTGTAGCAGGGTCTTCTTTTCTCTATATTGTCACGGTTTGTTATCTTTGATCTTTTTGATAATAACCATTCTATCACTTGTGAGATGATGTCTCATTGTAATTTTTTTTTTCAATACTAAGGATAAAACCAGGGCCTTCAAACTGAGCTACATTCCCATCCCTACCCACCTACCCCTTTTTACATTTTTATTTTGAGATAGGGTCTCTCTAGTCACTAAGTTGCCCAGGCTGGCCTTGAGCTTGGGATCCTCCTTTTTCACACTCCCAGGGTGCTAGATTATAGGAGTAAACCACCATAACTGGTTCACTGTAGTTTTAATTAATTTGTATTTCTTAAGGATGAATGGTGTTGAGCACTTTTTTTTTTAACCATGGCTATTTGTTATGTCTGTTTTAATAATGTCTGCTGTCTGTTTTTTAAAATCATCTTATATATTTTCTTCCTGTTGAATTTTGTGAGTTTCTTACATATTTTGGACACTAATTCCTTATGATATACTGTATTTAACATTTCATTTAACCTAATGATTTCCAGTTCTACTCACATCATGACAAATGACAGAATTTTATTCTTTTTTATGGCCAAACAATATCTCATTGTGTTTGTGTACCAGATTATTAAGTCATCAGCTGATGAATACTTATTCATTCATTAGTTGATGGGCATCAGGTGATGAATACTTCTTGGCTAGTGTGAATAATGCAATGGACACAGGAACGGGGATACCATTTTTTTCTTGTTATATATCTGGCGGTGGAACAGCTGAATCATACAGAAATTTTAGTTTTAGTTCTTGAGGAACATCCATACTATAGCCTACAATAGTTGTACTAATTTGCCTTCCTACTAACAGTGCGTAATGTTTCTCTTTTCTCCACATCCATGCCGTCACTTGTAATCTTATTCTTTTTGACTTAGCAGTTCTTACTGGAGTGAGGTGATATCTCACTGTGGTTTTGATTTTCATTTCACTAATTATTAGTGAGGTTGAGAATTTTTTTTAATATCCTGTTGGCCATCTGTATGTCTTTTCTGAGAAATATCTGTTTTGATCTATCAATCATGTTTTTTTTTAATTTTCTTGCTGAATTTTTTGAGTTCCTTATATTCTGAATATTAACCCCTTGTCAGAAGTATACATTGAGAATATTTTCTTCAATTTTCTAGGTTGTCTTCTTATTCTGTTGAGTGTTTCCTTTGCTGTGCACACACCCTTTAATTTTATTAATTTCATTTATCATATTTGGGCTTTTGTTCCTGTGCTTTTGGCAACTCATCCAAAAAGTTCTTGCCTGAATATCTAGAAGCATTTCATCTATATTTTCTTCTAGTACTTTCATATACTTTAAGGCTTTCATACATTTGAGTTGGTTTTTGTGTATGATTTAAAATAGGCATCTAATGTACTCTTCTGAACATGGATATACTTTTTTTTTTTTTTAACACCACGCATTGGAAAGATTGTTCTTGCCCTGTTTTGTGTTCTTGGCATCTTTGTGTCTTTTCTTACTGTGCATGTTTGTGTTTATTTATGGGCTCCCTTTCTATTCCATCAGTTGATATGTCTGATTTAGTGCTGGAGTTATGCTGTTTTGACAGTGATAACTGTAAAATATATTTTGAAACTAGGGAGCGTGAGGCCTCCAAATTTGTTCTTTTTCCTTAAAATTGTTTTGACTGTTTGGGGGTCTTTTCATGGTTCTATACAAATAAGGATTACATGTTCTATGGAAAATAACATTAGCATTTTGATAAAGATTACAATGAATCTTTAGATTGCTTTATGTAGAATATATATTTAAAATATTGTTTCTTCTAATTTATGAACTTGGGGTATTTTTTCACCTCTGCATCTTCTTCAAATTCTTTCATTAGAGTTTTACTATTTTCAGTATACAAGCCTTTTAATATTTTAGTTAAATTCATACTTACATATTTCACTGATTTATCTTTGGTCAATATTGTAAATGGCATTGTTTTCTTAGTTTCTTTTTGTGTGGTTCATTATCAGTGTATAGAGATGCTAGTGATTTTTGCATGTGGATTGTGTATTCTGTAATGGATTTGCTTTTCTGTTCCAGTAGTTTTCTTTAAAGGTTTTCTATATATAAAATCAGATTATCAAGAAATAAAAACCCTTTCACTTTGTCTTTTCCTATTAGAATGCCTTTATTTCATTTTTTTGCATAATTTCCTG
This sequence comes from Hydrochoerus hydrochaeris, assembly GCA_004027455.1. Lineage (NCBI taxonomy): Eukaryota > Metazoa > Chordata > Mammalia > Rodentia > Hydrochaeridae > Hydrochoerus > Hydrochoerus hydrochaeris. The sequence continues at coordinate 45,402 of PVLA01000105.1, forward strand.
CCTAGTACTTTCAATGTTATTTTGAAAAGAAGTGATAACAGTGAGAATCTTTGCTTTGTTCCTGGACTTAGAGAAACAAGTTCTTCACCAATGCCATATTTGGTGTTGGATGTTTAACCTCCGTAGTTAAACATTTTTTAGAGTACTTATTAAAGGGGTTGAATTTCATTAAATGCTCTTTGTGCTTCTGTCAGGACGACCCTAGTTTTTTTCCTTCACTCTGTTAATATGGCGAAATCACCTTTATTGACTTTTGCCTGTTGAGCCATCCTCCGTCCCATCTTCCTTCCCAAGTGAATGAGTCCGTTAATGTGTTGTTGAGATTGGATTCTAGTATTTTGCTGAGGATTTGCACCTATGTATATCAGAAATATTGGTCTGTGGTTTTCTTTGTTTGTAATAGCCCTGCTATGAAACAAGTTTGGAAGGATTTCTATGTTTTTGACATTTTGGGAGAGTTTGAGAGGTACTAATTTTATTTCTTCTTTAAATGTATGTAGAGTTCATCAATGATGTGATCAAGTCCTGAGCTTTTCCCTGGTGGAAATCCAAAAATATGTATGTATGTGTGTATGTATGTATGTATGTACTGAACTACTAGGGAGTGAAACCTTGACCATGTTAGGTAAACTCTGTAGCATTATGCTCCATCCCCAGCCCTAATGGAAAAGTTTTACAAAAGTAATTCAATCTCCTCACTTGTTATAGATCTGTTCAGATTTTGTTTTTTGTGAGTCAGTCATAAGTTGTGTAGGTATAGGAATGAATTTACCTATTTCCTCTCAGTTATTATTCAGTCTGTTGGCTTTTTGCTCACAGTAACGTCTCATGATTCCTTGTATTTTTTTCTATTGAGTATGTTTCTTCTTTCATTTTTGATTTCATTTGTGTCATCTTTTCCCTTGCTTAGTCTAATTAGGGCTTATCAATTTTTTCTCTTCAAAAAACCCAACTCTGAACAACATCCCAGGCCATTTTTAATTTTTGATGCAGGGTGTACCTCAGTTGCCCAGTCTGGGGTTGAATTTGTGATATTACCTCGTGCCAGCAGTACTGGGATGATGGGTGTGTACCACCATGCCAGACCTTCTTTATATGTTTAGATGCTCAAAATTGGGCGCATATATTTTTTACAAGTGGTATAGTTCTCTCTTTTTTTTTTTTTTTTTTTTTTTTTTTTTGTACCAGGGGTCGAACTCACAACCTGGTGCCTGCCAGGCAAGCACTTATGCTGCCGAGCTAAATCTCCAGCCCTGGTATAGCCTCTTGATGAACTAACTATTTTATGTAATGACCTCATTGTCTCTTTTTGCAGATACTGATTTGGTCATTTTTGGCTGATGCAAGCGTAATTATCTTCCTCTCTTTTGGTTTTCCTTGGATGTCTCTTTGAGTTTTTTTCATGAATTCTGCTTGTTTTCTATATTGTTCATTCAATGTTTCAATCAGTTTCCCATGCTCATGTACTTTTTTCTCTAGTTCTTCTTTAGCTGTATTCACCAACTCCTTTGCTAAAGTTGTTATTTCTATCTTTACATGGGGGACTACTTCTAATTTGCTTTCCTCTATAGCCTGATGCAGTTGTTTTTTTATTTCACCCGCTATCTTTTCAGAGATTCCCGGTATGTTACTTTTGGGGTCCTCTGTTTCAATGTCTCCTATACTTGCTTCTGGTGAACTATAGGTTTGAGACTATATTTTGCTTTTTTGTTTTGTCATTTTCACTCTGCCTGGTGTTTTCTATGTGTAGGAGAGGATCACACACACTCTTTTCAGACACACAAAAATCTTACAGTTAGTTGTAGGGGGTTTTACTACTGGCCCTATTTATCCCCTGTACACCTCTATTTTAGGGGTATATGCACCACACTGATACAGTCAATCCGCTGTAGTCCAAGGTTCGCCACCTGGGAGCAAAGCTCCAAATTTTCTCACACTAACTGGAGCCCGCTGAGATCTTCTGATGTTCCTGGTGGCAGGGCGGGCCCTCGGTGGTGGTTGGGGGTGGCCCACCCCTGAGGTGGGCTTGCGCTGAGTTCCCGGTGGCAGGGTGGGCCCTCCGTGGTGGTCTGGTTTTCCTTTGTGTAGTATAGCTTTCTCTTTTCCTTTATTGTCAGTCTATATGCATTTTAACAGGTAAAGTAAGTCTTTTGTAGGGAGCATAATTTGGGCTCTTAAAAAATTCATTCAGACACTTTGGGTCTTTAGATTATAGGATTTATTTTTATTCAGTGTAACTATAGATAGGTAAAACCTTGCTACTGCAGTTTTACAGCTTTTTTTTTTGGTTGTTTTGCAAGTCTTTTGTTCCTTTGTTCTTCTTTTGCCATTTTCCAGTTTTCTATGGTGGTTTTCTTTGAAAAATTTGTTTTGTGCAGCTACTGAATTACCATGGTGCTTACATAAAATTTAACAAGCTGTTCTAAACTGACAACAATTTAACTTCAATCAGATAACAAAAACTCTACACTTATACTTCTTTCCCACATTTTGTAATTTTTATGTCAAAGTTTACATGTTTTTGTACCTGCCTCCCTTAACAATGTTATTACTGTAATTGTTTGTAATACTTTTCTCTTTTAACCTTTATATTAGAGCTAAAATTGTTTAACATACCACCCTTATAGTATGAATTTAACTATTCTGAATTTGACTCTGTATTATTTATACTATACAAAATTATACTTTGATATGTTTTATGTTGTTTATTGGCAGTTACTGTAGCTTATTTTGGTTTAAAGACCTCTTTTTAGCAGCTCCAATACGGTAGGCCTTGTGATATTGAACTCTTTTAGAGTTTGTTTGTCTGGGAAAGTTTCAATTTTCTCTTCATTTCTGGAGAATAGCTGTACTCAGTAAACTAATTTTGGTTGACAGAGTATTTTTCTTTCAGTACTTTGAATATATCGACCTACTCTCTAGTGGCTGGCAGGGTTTCCTGAGAGGACCCTGCTGCTGGCACTACTGTAAATCAGCTGTGCATGATATATTCTTTATTTCTTGCTGCTCTGTAAATTCCTTCTTGTCCTTGATTTTTAAAAATAGTTTCAGAATGACCTGCCTCAGTGTATTCCTCCTTGAGTTAAATTTGATCAAAGACTTCTGATCTTATATTGGTGTCTTTACCCAGATTTGGAGAAATTACATCTATTGTATCATTAAATGTGTTTTCTGGGCTCTGTTTCTCACTCTTATTCTTAGAAACTCCCATTGTATGAATGTTAGTTCATCTGATGATATCCCATAATTTCTGTGGCTTTTCTTCCTTCTTTGCCTTTTCCTCTTCATCTTCCTCTTTTATTTCCTTGTCTGTCTGCTCCTCTGGATAATTTCATATACCCTATCTTCAATCTCATTTATTCTTTCTACTGCTTGTGAGCTTGTAGTAAGCTGTTGAGCCTTGATGTGGGCTGGCCTCTGGGCCTGAGGGGAGCCTTGTGCCGAGCATTGAGGCTGTGTGGGGTCACCTTCATGTGTAGGGTCAGGCAAGACCAGATCATCCCTGTATTCGTGTTCGTGTCTATGCCCTGTGTCCAAACCAGGGCAGGCCTTAGGCAGAGTACTCAGTATTGGTAGGGACACTACTTGGCTACTCTGAGGCTTTGGCTCTATGCACTTGGCTTCCCAGTCCAAAGTGGACTTAAGCAAAGCTGGGGAGTGAAGCTGGGCACCACTCCAGCCTGGTGGGTGTGTTGACCTTGGTTCTGGTAGTGCTATTGGTTAGTCTGTTTGGTAGAGCATCTCTGTTCCCTTCCCTGGAATGCAAGGCCTCACCAAGATTCTTACTGTGAGCACCACCACCAGCCTCTCTGTTTAAACTAACCCCAGGTGGCCTTTCCCTGCTGGTACCCGCACTGTTGTTACCCATAGCATAAGGCAGAAGCAGGCTTCCTACGAAGCGTCCCAGAATCTGGGGAAACCAAATGTACATCTCTAGCTGTCTCTTCCCATGGTAGAAACTGTGGGCCCAGAAAAATTCTCTGTGTTGGTTTGGGGAGAAGTGATACAGTCAAGGTCAAACTGTCCTTTTCTTTTCCAAAGTGACTTTTCTCAGCCTTTGGCCCAAAGGGATGTCTTAGCTTTGCTCTTAAATTCTAAACAGTTTATGAGAATCGATTATATTATGCGTGATGAAGTGAACAGCTGCTTTGAAGAAAAGGAGACATTATGGTGTCCATTGCTGATTCCATATCATCATGCAGTGAAATCCAGTAATGTTTTTATTCTTTGTTCAGAGTGATTTTAGTCTGTTTTGTATTGTTTAATTTCAACATTTGTGAAGGTATGGACAGCTATTTTGAAGAGAACAAGAGACATTACGGTAACCATTGTTGATTTTCCTATTGTCTGGTTTTGAAGGCCTGTAATGCCTTCATTACTCTTTTCTGATCAGTTTTATACTATTTTGTTTTATATAAATTCATTGTATGTGAAGATACAGACAACTATTTAGAAGAAAAAAAGAGACATTATGGTAGCCCACTGTAGATCTCCTGTTGTCTTGCTTTGAAATCTGTGTCACATTGTTTTCTTCTGATCTGCTTTATTCTGTTTTGTTGTGTTTTGTTTTACCCTCTTTAAAATAAAAAAAAAATACCCACCACCAAAAAAAAAAAAAAATTCTGGACATTTACAAGGACACACTTCCTTATCTGGGCTCCTCAGATTTCACAGAGGGGGACGGGGCTGAAGAGTTCACTGATGTCACCCCTTTCTTATTATTTTAAATCAAACTCTTAGGGACATTTCCTGAATTCATTGTGATTTCCTGAATTACAGTTTTCCTTAAAGTTATTTAAGCTTTAATTCAAGGTAGAGCACTCTTTACTCTATAAACCTATTGCTTTAATATAGAATGACTGTATGTGAACTGGGCTTTTGTACATTTACTTACCTGAGTTAGTAGTATAGAACTAATTTTATAGCCCTAGGTGGCTTTCAATTTTCTAATTTTCATCAATGAAATTTAATTGTTGTTGCCATTAGTATGAAACATTACCTGCTTACATTTTGCCTTTAAGATTTATGCATCTAAATGATCAAGTAAATCAAATGATATAAAAATTGTGTAAAAGTAACCTAAGTAAGTCTTTTCTTATTTATAATTTTCTTATTTGTATCATTTTCTCTCTTAACACTTTATTCCATTGTGTCTGTATGGATTCTGAAAACTTGGATTCTGTGATTGAATAGGTCATATTGTAACTTTGGTTTTACTTTTTGTGAATGTATATAGATAACTTCAATGTCTGATCCTATAGATTTGGAAGGATGGAAACTCTTTGGATGCCTGGGTGGCAGCAAAGATTTATTCCTCTACGATCATGCTTGACTTTACTTTCCTAGTTTTGCTCAGCATAGCAGATGTTTCTTCTTGTGTCTCTGTCTATGTTGACTTGTTCAATACCAAGCCACTGTGTTTAAGGAATTCAGTTTTTAAATACATTTTCATTAGTGAAATGGCTATTCTCCCTCCACACTAGAATTCTGTGTGTAAATGACAGATGGGGAGGAGGAGAGAAACATCACTAAAATGTAAAAAACTTTAATTATGAAAATTTTTGCTCAAAAAAATTTTTTTTTTGCTCTTACCTTCTCTGCGGTGGCCTCATAATCAGAGCATTTTGACGTTATACAGTTTGTTACGTGGATCTTTTTCTTTTGTTTCTGGGTCTCACCTTTTCTTCTCCTCTTCAATCTCTACCCCCTTTCTTCATCTTTCATTCTGTAATTGGATCTCAGCCCTGTATGCCATTGTAAAGCACGGGTCACCTGTGTCCCTTGCTATAAACAAGCTCAGCTTTTCTGCTTGCAAGTTTTACAGTTTATCAAAGTGCTTAACTGGAATAAGATCCACTCTTTCAGAGAGATTGGTGGTAAACAAAGTTTATTTTTTCTGTCATTAGAACAGAATATCAGAATGCCAAAGCAGTTGTAATAACTGTCCCATTTTTGTGCAACTTTATGTGCTAGAAGCTTCTGAGGTAGCAGCAGATGGGGCACCATCAGAGAGATCAGATTTGGGTGCATGAAGAGCTAAAATTAATAGTAGCTAGAATCTAAGTTCATATGAAATATGAACAGTAGAAATCAAAACTGTAATTAATCTCCAAAGATGATATATTAAAATAAAATGGCAGGAACAAAACTTTATTTTGGTTAAGGAGACTATACTTACCCAACAGATATTTCCTCTTCCTATATAATTTCAAAATTTATGAGTTTACTAAAAACAAACATATAACCTGAACCTTTGAACTTAAAGAACTATTTAAAATAATTTTGAGATAGATCTGAGGTTTTAAACCCTCAGGTTTCTTACCTTTGAAATTTAACTGGAGTGCCAGCAAGTCAGCCTCTCACTCCTCCATGGCTCGTAGCTTTGTTTTAACACATTTAACTCGTCGATGAATCAGTAAAATGAGGGCCAAATCTGCTCTGAAGAAATAGGCTTCCTTATTAATTAGACCAAACTTTTTATGCATTTTTACAAATAACTGAGGCTAGTTTATCCTAAATATTTGTTGTATGTTCGTTTGTGTTAGGTGAATGCTGGTAACTAACCATGGCCACGCCCAGTCACTGCCCGCCACCCTCTACTAGGAATCGACTTGTTCAACCACAGACACCATGGATCTGATGACCCTCTTACAGGGATGCAGGACCAGGAAAATAAGTTATCTATGTGTAAATGATCACTCTAAAGGTACACAGAGTGATGTATAATGTCCCTTTATGTCACCCTCTGGAACAGAAAGTAAATGGAAACATAACCAGTGTATTTAGGGAAAAAAACCAAAATTTATTTCTTAAACTAAACTCTTTGACTAATTGAAGATTCATATATGGTTGTAAAAAATAATACAGAAAGATGTGATGTTTCTTTTACCTAGTTTTCTCCTGTAGTGACATACAACAAGACCACTTTTGGGGATCAAACCCCATTCACTGTGCTACATCTATAGCCCTTTATATTTTGAGGTAGAATTATACTAAATAGCTAAATTGCCTAATCTGGGCTAGAAATTGCCATCCCCCTGCCTCAGCCTCCCAGAGTGCTAAAATTACAGTCCCTTACCACTGTGCGACTAGACATTTTTATTAGTCCAGTCAAGTCATAAAACATTTTCATCATTACCAGGATCTCTTGGATTGCCCCTTCACAGAGACAATCATTTCTTTGTTTTGTGCTCAACACTAATTTGTTCATCTTATATTTTTTCATTTCAAGTGTTATATAAATGTAATTAAGCAGTTTGTAATTTTGGGGGGCTGTAATTTTTTCACTCTACATAATTTTCATCTAGATTGTGACATGTATTAATACTTTCTTTTTTTGTATGTGGCTTGATGTCTTGGTTACTTTTCTCTCCTTGCTGGAACAAAATACCCACACCCAAATGGAGGAAGGAAATGTTTATTTAGCTCACTGTTTGTGGAAGTTTCAGTCCATAATCAGTTGGCTCCAAGGCAGGGTGACATGGCACTGGGGCAACACTTCAAGGCAGTAGCCAGAAAAAGCAGCCAGAGCAAAAGCGGGGAGAGCAAGACTCTTTTCCTCCCTTATATTGTATAAGGGTTTATGAGTTTAACGCCTCCCCAAGGTGGATGTAGAACTCATAAGCCTCTGTGCCCTCCTCTTGCACAGGATGAGGATATTTACAAAGTAAGGATCCTGGATCCTTGCTGAATCTCTTAGTTGAATTTCTTAAACTTCTCAAGTTGACACAGTGTATCAACCATAACACCTAATAATACTTCATGATATTGGTGTACTATGGTTTGTTTTATCCACTCTCCATCAGTTGAAAACTATTTGACTTGTTGTTAGCTTTTGACTGTTATGCGTAATTGTAAATACTTGCATACAAGTTTTATGTGAATTTATTTCATTTCTCTAGGATTAAGAACCAGGGGCAAAATTGAGTTGTGTGGTACTTACAAATGTAGTCAGTTTTCATTGGGCCAGCACTTATTTCATTGACTTTTTTCTCTAGTTTTTCTCCTTTTAATTTCATTGATTTCCATTATTTTCTCATTTCTGCTTGGTTTTCTTTTTTTTAATTTTAATTTTTTTACTATTTCATATTCTAAAACATATTGGGTTATTACATTTGATATTTTTGTCAGCACTATTTATAAAACAATTTCGTTTAGTCTGTTATAAGATGAATTAGAGAATTTTTTCTTCTTAATTTTTAAAAATTTATTGGTACAATTTGGATACACAAAGTGCTAGCGTTCATCATAGGGAGTTTGTACCTGTGCACGATACAATGTGCTTCTTTTTTTCCCATTCCCCTCAGCTTGCTTCAACCCCCTCTTCACCTTTTGATTTACAAAAACTTTTTTCCATTTTATCCTTATGTTCTATTTTTTCTTGTCACTTTTTTCCTTCCCCTACCCTCTTCATGGTTCCCCTTTTCATTTGAACATTGTCTTCCCATTTCCCAATACCTCTTACAGTTTGATCCTTATTTTCACTTTCAGTATCTCACAATATTTGAACCTTTGTCTGATTTCACTTAAGAGTATGGTCGCAAGGTTCATCCATTTTACCTAGAAATGTCTCGAGTTGATCCTTGTTTATGAAAGAGCAGTACTACACTCTAAAAAAACTATACTCTAGAAAAAAACCCCACAACTTCTTTAGCCATTCATTGGTTGATAGGCATTTGGGGTTCTTTTCATATTATGGCTGTTACAAATTGTGCTGCTATAAAGATGGGTGTGCATTTATTGCTGTGGTATGATGCTTTTAACTCCTCTGGGAAAACACCATGAAGGGGGAAAGTTGGGTCAAGTGGAACCTTTAGTTTTAGTTTTTTGAAGAATCTCCACATTGATTTCTAAGGTGGAACAATTGTACCAGTTTATGCTCCCACCAACAGTGGAAAATGGTTCCTTTTCTCCCACAGCCAGCATTTGTTATTGGTGATTTCTTGGTGACAGCCATTCTTTCTGCAGTGAGATGTCAGTGGTGTTTTAATTTGCATCTGTCAAATGATCAGTGATTTTGAACATAATTTCATATATTTATTTTCTATTTCTACTTTTTTTTATCAGAGAAGTGTCTATTCATTTCAGATGCCCATTTTTGGATAGAGTCTTTATATTTGGGGGTCTGATTTTTTTCAGTTCTTTATATATTCTAGATATTAGTTCTTTGAGGAGTAGCTGTCAAGAATTTTTCTCATACTGAGAGTTGTGTCTTCACTCTGGTAGTGGTTTGTTTTGCTGCGCAAAAGCTTTTTAATTAGATAATATCCCAGTTGTTGATTGTTTGTTATAGTTCCTGTGTGATGGAGTTTTGTTCATAAAACCTACACCAATTCTGTCTTCCATCAGATTTAGTATTTCTGTTTTAATATTTAGGTCTTTGATATTTGGGTTTTTAAATGTCATTTGCACTATCTCCTGCTTTTTTGTTGTCTTCAGTCAATCTTTTGTTTTCTTCTTTGTGTCACTGTGCAGCTGCTGGAATGATTTCTTGTGGTTCCTTGCTGTTTTGAAGAAATCTTTTTTTTTTTTTATACCATCTCTAGCTGCAGTATTGTCTTCCATCTCTGATATACTGTGCTCACATTGGCTCATTCTTCTGCTTGTACTTTCAGTGGGATTTTTAATCTCCTGGACATCTGTTTCATGAATTCCATTTCCTTCCTGTGTTGGGTGTTCATATTTGAAGAATTTCTTGGAATTCCACTTTGATTTATCTCCATCATATTTACATAACATCCCAGTTGACTGGTGTCGTGTTTCCTGATGCTGCCTGTGAGTGGAATGAGGTGCTTCTTTACAGCCTGATAAGCATGGAATCTAGGCTCTACACATGGCTTTTGCTGGTGTGGATGAATGTGGGGCAATATTTTGCCAGTGGTATTTGGAAGAGAATAGTTATTAGTATGTTGCTGGGTTGCTCATTTCCTTTTCTTTTGCAGTTTTGTTTTCTTTTGTATGCTTCTGTAAGAGTTACAGATTGCTGGCATGTCAGATCCAAGTCTGGGGTGTACAGAGCAAAATCCAAATAAAACTTCAGAGAATTTACTATTGTGTTGTTCCTTAGGTTAAAGTATCCCTGGATCATTTTCTTTCTTCTCTTTGTTTTTCAAAGTTATCTTGTGTGTTTTTAATAATGTCCATTGTGGCCAGGATGCCAATCTGGTAAGTGGCTATGGCTTGGCAAGCCACAGCTGCCCCAGGGTGAGAACCATATCAGCATTTCCTGAGATCCGCGACACGCCATGTTGGACCTTGGGGCGCTGGGAAAACAGGCAGCCAGTTCACCCCTCTGGTGAGCGGCTGTGAGCCTACTAGGGCGCGGGCTAAGAATTAAACATCCATTACCCTGCTAGCAAGTGAGAGCTGGAGATCTGAGCTTGTCTTGCGAGTTTGACTATATGAGATATAGCAAATAAGGGGAATTTTCTTCTGCCATCTCTTTGAGGGCAAATATTTTTATCTCTGTTTTGATCAATGGTATTGCTCTATTCAATATTCTTTTCTTGTAATTTTGGTATTCCCTTCGATATTGCTCTGCCTGATTGAAGGAACAACTATTGTGAAGAAAACCAGATGTACTATTGTGCCTATTGCTGTTGTCCCAGTGGCCTACTGTGAGGTTCTGTGCCAGTTTCACTGCACTGCCTCAGTTGGCTATGCCCTGTCTTGTTCTGCTGTATATTACTACCTTCAAAATAAAATAAATAAATAAAATACAAAATAATAAATAAGAAAACATTTTTAAAAAGTAAATAACAAAAACAAAACAGATCAGCAAGGTACTGAGCAACCTGAAACATGATATAACTAAACAGATAATGGACTTAAAAAGCAGAAGGAGGAAAAGCAGGTGCTCTAAAGGATATAACTGCATGTATATTTAAGGGTGTAGGAATGATAATTATTTTGCTAAGTTTTTGTTGGATCAGAGAACAGAGCTGTTTGCAGCCTCACTGTTGGAATGTCCACTTTGTATGCTTTGATTTTGTAACTTGAACAACTACATCCAGGAAGACAATATGTAATGTATCAACTAGTGATTTCTTACTGTTCATTTTTTTTTGAAATTCTGTATTGTTTCTACCCTTTTTTTTCTGTTTTGCTTTATTTTTCCCCTCTCTTTAAATAAAATTTTAAAAAACTGTCCATTGTTCTTAGTTATAGTATAAAAAAAGAGAAAAGTATATTTACTTTATAGTCCTGGCTGTAGAAATCCCCCCAAACAGGTTTTATTTTATTACTGTATTCATATTTGTTATTTATTTATTTATTTATTTTTGGTGCTGGGAATGGAATTCAGGACTTCACCCTTGCCAGGCATGTGCCTACCCACTGAGCTAAATCCCTGGCCCATCTTTGTTATTTCTTTAGACTAAATTCAAAAGACAATGACCCACTCTCTAAAAGACATCTTACTTGCTATAAAATGATTTTTATGGGTTAGTATAAATTAAAACTTCCTTGAAATTGGGCAAAAACATATATGGGTAAAAATGAGTATTCAAAAACCAATTGTAGCAATGAAGAATGCTGAGAAAGATGAGGATGGTGTATAAAAATTTCTCGAGCATCATAATTTGTATATTTGAGCTCTTTAATAATTATGTTTGAGAAGTAACATTTAAACTATTTTAAGTGTATTGTACTGACCAGTATGTCATATTTTTTATTAAATAAGTTATATATTAAAATTGATATATTCAGGTTGGTATTTGGCTCAGTGGTAGAACTCTTGTCTTGCATGCACAGGCCCTGAGTTTGATCCCCAGCACCACAAAATAAAATAAAACCCATGTTGTATAGAATAAGTGTATACAATTTCTTAAAAGATCAATATATTCTGTATTAACACACTCTTTCTATCAAATCCAGTCAGTTTAAAGTAGTTTATAGAGTAAAATACTCTTCCTCTATCCAGTTCAGTTGGAGACCACTATGAAGCAGCTCTGAGCAGGATTTAAAATTAACTAATTGGCTTTCTATGTTTATCTGTGAGTCTGTCATAGGCCTAGGCTGCCTGTTTGGAGATGGGCAGATTTATAGTAAGTGAACCTCTATGAATCACTGGTCCTGGCTGAGACCTATAGTGGCCTGTGTGGCAGAGACACCTCAAAGGGTTAAGATAAGGCCACAGCAGAGGACACCCGGCTCCAAACCAAGTTAAGTAGATAGAGACTGCAGTTGCAGGCATCTCACTCCAGCTGTCTTACTCCCACCATAAATACCCTCATTGGGATAAGACAGTTTTCCTAAATTGGCATAATTTACTACTTGGAGAAGTCTTTGATGTGACTCCCAAGGTCCTGCTCAGTTCCTGCACTTTCCTCAGTATTCCCTCTCTTTGTTTGAAACCTAAAAAATATGGGCTTCCCAGACAAGCTCTTTGTCTCAGCCCCCAGAATTTCAAACTCTGCTAGAGAGTTTTGAGCCTTCTGGAGTCCTAAAATCATAGTACTTGTCTCATTTATTTAGACCTTCACCATACACTCATTTGGGAGACTGGAGATCTTGGCAGGGTTCCAGATACAGTTCTGTTTTCCAGATGTGACCAACTGTTAATGTCAAACATGCATCCACCCAGCATTTAATCAGCATTTACATTTCTAATCACACACTGTCTTCTCAGTTGCCTCTGCATTTCCTCTCTATCTGCTTCTTCTGAACAACATTGTAGGGTCGATCTTCTCTATGTAACCACTGAATATAGAAATTATTTCAGACTTGGTTTTATTCTCTTTTTTTCTCAATGATTATTGTTTTTCTCCTTGACTTATTTATATCCTTGTCTCAATTACCATTTACCCACAGATGACTTTTTTTAAGTGTAGGTCTCTGGTCTGGGTGCTAAACCAATAATTGCCACTGTACTTGACATGTTTTGAATCTCTAAATAGCAGTCAACCCATATGCTAAAATCAGTTCCAGATTTTGTCTCTCAGTAAATGATACCACTCTTTATTGAGTTGTACTCATGAGAAGATTAGGAGTCATTTTTCATCCTCTTTTCTCTTCATTTTTGTGTCTGATTATTCACCAAGTCCTGTGGTCTTTCCCTTCAGAATTCACCTAATCTTTTCCATGTCAATGAAAGCCTTCATTGTCATCTACTTAGCCTGATGGAGTGTTTTCTTAAATGAACTCTTTAGCTCTAACTTATTATTCTTGAATTAATTTTTATTCTATAAATAGTTTTTTTCAGAATAAAAGTCTTGTCATGTTACATGCCTGCTTAAAGTATTTCAGAAGTTTTAAATTGCTCTTATGGTAAATAACTAAGTCTTTAACATAACCAAGCATAGTACCTGTCTCAATAAATATTTATGGAAGAAAAAAATTACATATTTTTAGTATTTACTATTAAAATAGTATTAGTATATATACATATTTATGTATGTATCTTTAAAAGTCTTACTATTTCTGTTGGATATATTTGTAAAAGTGGAATTGCTTCTATAATTCACATATGTATTAAATATCTAGGTTACCGGAGAGATGGTACAGTGCCTTGTAGCCATCAAGAGAAAAAAAGAGGAATTCAATCTACAAAGATCAGTAATGATTTATTAAGGGATAGAAGCTAGTGGATAGATGAAGTCATATTCTGGAAAGTCACCCAATAGTTTAAGGACTCTTCTTAGATTTTTTACCAAGGAACATAGAGCAATTAGCAATGAGGTGAATTTTTGTATTTATAAGAAATACAATTTATTTTGTTTATATATTTTCCTTACAATATAATGCAGGTGATATAATGAAAAGAATTGTCTGAAACTAGATGGCCATTTAATTAAGAAAGTTTAATAAAAATAACTATGAATTATATTATTCATAGAAATTAAGGATCCCCGGTGTCAGAACATTTGAACTGCTATAACAAAGTATCATTGGTCGAATGACTTAAAAGAATGAACCTTCACTTCTGATAAGCTTGGAGGTGGAAAAGTGCAAACTCAAGTCACCAGCAGATTTTGTGGCTGGCTAGGGCACTCACTCTCTGCCTCGTAGATGGCACCTACTTCTGTGTCCTCACATGGTAGAAGGGATTGAGGAGTCTCTCTTGGGGCTCTATTATAAGGGCACTAACCCCATCCTGAGGATTCTGCCTCCCTGACCTAATCATTTTCCAAAGGCCACATTTCTTAATACCAACATATTGTAGATTCTGGTATCAACAAAGGAGTTTGGGGAGCACACAAACATCTAGACAGTTAGACTGATGTAATTGCTACTCAGCTGAATTGTAAAGCAGGGCAAGTTATGTTTTCAAAGAAGAAAGAAAGGAAGGAAGGGAAAAGGAAGGAAAAAGACAGGAAGGAAGGAAAGGAAGGAAGGAAGGAAGGAAGGAAGGAAGGAAGGAAGGAAGGAAGGAAGGAAGGAGATGGTGTGTCTTTGGACATGTGATGTAGGCAGAGAGGGGCATGAAGGTATGAGCTGCCTGAAAGGGTGGGGACTAAGGGCATCAGGTTACTACTGGCTCTGTACTTGATAGTCACAAAGCTAGTTAATCTCTGTCAGACTTAGTTTCCTTATCTATACGTAATAAAAATCTCTATTTTACCTGCCAATTAGATGCAATTATTTTATTATTTGTGAATATATTTATATCAATACATTTATTATTGAAGCTGATACTAAGATACTTTATTACTGATTTTAGTTACACATTTGTGTGCTAGAAGGATAAAATTGTAGTGTATGTGGCATTAATAACTTTTAAAACTCTTTTCAGCAGGTGAATGGGCACAAAATGATTCATAATGTACTCTTAGGGCACTGAAAGATACTATTAAGCTCTGAAAGCTTTTTTTTAAAAAACCACATATACTCAGAAAGATTCTGAAATTCCTACTTTTTTTTACTCTAGTTTTTGTTTGTATTGAAATGTATTGAGTAAGCAGTTTTGTGTTGTTTGTCATCATATTATTAATTTTGTATCAGCCAGTTTGAAGTTGTGTAACTAAACACTGATTTACTTGACTTGTTTGTCGTTTCCTCTTGTTCTAGGCAATGGGCCTTACCATGATCGGTGCTGTACTTACAATGAAAACAACCTGGTGGATGGTGTTTACTGTATCCCAATAGGACACTGGATTGAGGCCACTGGAGAGACCAATGAAATGAAGCACACAACAGATTTCTATTTTAATATTGCAGGGCACCAAGCCATTCATTATTCAAGGTAAGAATATTGCCATGTTTATTGATATAGCAGTAGGATGAGAAGTAGCATTAGGAGAAAATATACATATACTCTCTTGAAAACTGCATTGTTTCTCTTTGAAGGGATCTAGAGTCCTGCGGTGCTTTCAAAAGGTGAATTATAGTGAATCAGTGTTTGAGCCCTTCTGGTCTAGATGGAATTCTTTTTTCATACAGTTCTTTTATTGGGTACATATACCTTATCAACATATTTGATAGGACAGCAGATAACCAATCTTTGTAGTGATGTAATGGCTTAAAAATAAGAACTGCACTACGGTATTCTATATCAGTATTTGTGTTCTTTATGCTGCTGAGCAGCAGTGAAACAAATCTTGGTGTCTCCTTATAAAATCTTATTCAGATAACTGTGAAAAACAAGACATAAAACTTGAGTTAATGTGCTTATTTGATTTATTATTAATACCTTTGTAAATTTGCTAATTATTATGGTGGCAATAAGTGCCATGATAAAAAATTCAAACACTAAAGAGAATGCTAAATAAGAAGAGAGGCTTATTAAACTTTCTTCTATTTGTATTTATTGGAGGTGATTATTTTAAAACACTTTAGGTTTTCTGGAATCTGAAATAAGATACATATATATGAATATATATACTTTGTTAATGTATTCATTTAAAAAATGTTACAGCTTTCTCTCTACTACAAGTAACAGGATTCTCTGATATTTGTATTTTTTCCCCACTGCAATTTTTACCAAAATTATATTATTTCTTACCTTCTTAAAAATTCTAATCTATCAAAAATGTGACCAATCATTTTTTTAAAATGCCTATGATTTCCTATTTTGTAAGAGTGCAGAATTTTCCCACTGTATTTTCTTCTGCATTTATGGCTACCAACTATGCTACTGAATTTAGCTACTCAATCTAGAAGCCCTTTGGTGGAGTTTTTGGGTCTTCTATAGTATCATGTCATCTGAAAATGATAAATTAAATTCTTAATTTCTTTTCCTTATTCCTTTTATTTCTCTCTCTTATCTAATTGTTCTGTCTAACATTTCCATAACTATATTGAATAGCAGTGATGACGGTAAACATCTTGTCCTGTTCCTGATATTAGAGTGACACCTTCAATTTTTGTCTGTTTAGTATGATGTTGACTGTTGGTCTGTCATAGATGGCTTTTATCAGATTGAGATAGAGATCATCTATTCCAGTTTTCTCTAGGATTTTTATCATGAATGAGTGCTTTGTCAAAAGCTTGTTCTACATATATCAAGATGATGATGTGAATTTGCCTTTGGCTTCATTAATATGGTATATTAAATTGATTGATTTGCATATGTTGAACCATCCCTGCGTTCCTGGAATGAACCCCACTTGGTTGTGATGTATATTCTTCTTGATAATTTGCTGCATTCTGTTTGCTAGTATCTTACTGAGGATTTTTGTATCTATGTTCATTAGGGAGATTTGTCATTCTCTTTTTTGGTTGGGTCTTTCCCTGGTTTTGGTATCATAATAATATTTGCCTCCAGGAATGAGTTAGGGAGGATTTCTTCCCTTTCAATTTTATTAGAGCATTTGAAGAGTAATGGTATTAAATCTTCTCTAAATTTCTTGTAGAATTCAGCCATAAATCTATTAGTACCTGGGCTTTTCTTTGTTGGTAAGTTTTAAATTTCATTTTCAATCTCAGTAAGTAATATAGGGTTATTCAGAATTTTTGTATCTTTTTGATTTGGCTTTGGTATTTCCTGTGTATCTAGGAATCTGTCCATTTCTTCTATGTTTTCCATCCTATGACAGTAAAGATTTTTGAAATAGGAATTGATGATCTTCTGAATTTTCACAGAATCTGTAGTGTTTTCCCCCTTTTCACTTCTCGGTACATGAATGTGAGCCTTCCTTTTTTTTTTTTTTTTTGATGAGATTGGTTAAGGGTTTAATTTTATTTATTGTCTCAAAGAACAAACTCTTTGATTCATTAATTCTTTGTATTGTCTTCTTAGTCTTCATTGCATTAATTTCTGCTCTGATCTTTATAATTTCCTCCTTTGTATAGACTTTTGGTTTTTCTTGCTTTTCTTTTTCTAGAAGCTTGAAGTGCAACATTAGGTTGTTTATTAGTGCTTGTTCTGTTTTTCTAATGTGAGAATTAGTTGCTGGGCTGGGGGTTTAGCTCAGTGGCATAAGTGCCTGCTTGGCAAATGTGAGGTCGTGAGTTCGATCCCTGGCACAAAAAAAAAAAAAAAAAAAGAATTAGTTGATATAAATTTCCCTCTGAATACTGCTTTCTTTGCATCCTATAAGTTCTGATATGTTGTGTCTGCATTCTTGTTTACTTGTAGATATTTTTAAATTTCTTCCTTAATTTCCTCTGTGGTCTCTTGATTGTTTAGGAGTGTGTTACTTAATTTCCATATTTTTATGGAGTTTTTGTGGTTTCTTTTGCCATTAATTTCTAATTTCATTGCCCTTTATAGTCAGATAATATGCATGGGATAATTTCAATTCCTTTACATTTATTTAAGTATGTTCTGTGGATTATATATGGTGTATTTTAGAGAAAAGTTTCATGTGCAGCTGAGAAGAATGTATATTGCTGCTGGGTAAATGTATATTGTTGTTGAGAAGAATGTATATGTTGTTGTGTAAAAGGCTCTATAAACATCTACAAAGTCCATTTGTTCACAAGTTTGGTTTAGTTCAGATTTTTTTTTTTGCTGATTTTTTGTGTAGTTGATCTTTTTCTATGTGACAATGGGGTCTAAGTCTCCATTCACAGTTGTGTTATTGCTTGTTTTGTTTTTCATGTCTATTAATAATTGTCTTATATAGTTGGGTGTTACCATATTTGGTACATACATATTTATGTTTGTTATCTCCTCTTTTGAAGTTTTCCCCTAATAAGTGTAGTGAACATATTGATCTCTTTTGATCATTCTTGGTTTATTGTTCACATTGTCTGCAAATAGAATAGCTACTCCTGATTTTTTCTGGGTTCCTGTTGCATGGAAGATTGTTTTCCATCCTTTGACTTTCAGTTTATGAATTTCTTTTTGAGTTAAATGTGTTTGTGGTATACAGCATATTGTTGGATTCTGTTGCTTGATCCACTCTGCCTGTCTGTTTCTTTTGATTGGTGAATTGAGGCCATTTACATTGATAGTTAATAGAGCTGATATATATTGCTTTATCTTTGACATGATATTTTGTTGCTGTTGGTTCTCTGCATTTTCCCTTTATTTAATTGCTTGCTCTTCCTGATGGTTTCTTTCTGTTTTTGTTCTTGGAATTGTGGTCCTTTTTATCTCTGTGTAAAATATCTTCCAGTACTCTTTGTAGGGTTGGTTTGGTGGTCATGAATTTCTTCAGTTGTTCTTTGTCACAGAAGCATCTTATTTCTCCTTTAATTTGTAAGATAGTTTTACAGGCTGTATCAGTCTTGTTTGGAAATTGTTTTCTTTCAGAACTTGAAATCCTTTATTCCAAGATCATCTTGACTTGAAGGTTTGTGTTGAGAAATCTGCTGTAATTCTGTAATTCTGATGAGCTTCCCTTGATAAGTGATCTGTTTCTTTTTTTCAAACAACTTTTACTCTTCTGTTCTTATGCTGAGTTTCTGGAATCTGGATTATTATATTTCTTGATGTAGTTTTATTTTGGTCATGGCTCTTTGGAGTTGTATATGTTTCAGTTATTTGTGTATCACATTATTTATTCATGCTTTGGAAGTTTTCTTTAATTCTTTCTCTGAAGAATTTTTTATGGTATTTGTTCTGTCTCCAGATTTCTCATTGACTTCAATTTTTTTGTTGTTCTTTTGCTTCATCTTGTAGCTTTTGGGTTGATTTTTCATGGACCCTTATTATTTTTAAAATATTTTTCTTTTCATGATCACTAGCTATAATTTTGATTTCAAATCTGAAATTCTATCCTTTCATTCAACCTGTTGTATATACTTTCAATGGAGGTTTTAATCTCTTGGATTTCTGTTTTTATGTGTTTCATGGATTTCATTTCTTTCCTTTGTTGAGCATTTTTTGTTTTTATCATTTTTCTAAGCTCATTCTAAACTGTGTCTTCTCTAATACCTTTGATTTAAAGCATCATTTCTTTTGTTACTTGAGAGATTATTTTGTCTATAGCTTTTTCCACTTGTTTTTTCAGTTCTGTTGCTATCATTTCAGAAAGTTCCAGTGTTTGACTTCCAATTTTGTCTATCTAAGTGAGTTCTGGGCTTGTTCTCGGTAGGCTGTGGCTCTGGGGTTGCATTTTCCTCCTGTATCTTGTCATTTTCTATTTTATTTTGATACTTGCCAATTTTTTATGATAGATAACTGTATCACTGTTATTGAGGTTTCCCTAGGAGATGTCTGTTCTACAGAGATGTCCTCTAGATGTAGATGATTGTTTATCTAAGAACCTACCTTTCCAATTTGTAAAGAATGCAAAGTTACTACTTGACTCAGCACCCAATCCTTTGGTATTAGGTTGTGGTGATGATTATGACTCCATACAATCACAGTGTTATCATACAGAGGAAAAAAACTGATTATAACATGTATGATATCCTGGCTAAAGTAGTACTGTTAGCAATAACAGTAGTTTCAAGTATAAAGTAACTACTGACAAACTGTGGTAACCATTAACCTGCTACCTCCAACCACAGGAGCAAACAAAATAAAACATACATCATGTACTTGTATGGAGTGATTTTTCCCTCAGTGGAGTGATTTTACCATTCTGTGTGGCATGTGAGGGTTAAGAGACAGGATAAAGTAATGAATAAGGTCAAATATAGTAGAGTCAAGGCTGGAGGTCAAAGGATGATCACCCAAGTTTTGGGAAACTAGAAGACACAGGAGGGAAAGAATGAAATGGAATGTGAAGGAGTAATCAGAAAGGGAAGAGACAGTGTTTACTCATTTGAAAATTTAAATTCAAGAAGTCATTAGAAAAGAAAGAGTACCAGTAGCAGAAAGTAAAAAAGAAAGGTAAGAAACCTGAACAGTGAAAAAAGAAGGAAGAGGAGAATACAAAAGGAAGAGGAGAAGGAGAAGAAATAGAAGAAGTGGGAAAGTCCCAAAACAAAAATAACCACAATGTACAAAACAAGACAAGACAGCATCCAACCAGACAGAAAAGGGTGGTCAATCAGACAAATAAGGGACAATGAAAGTAGTAACATATACCTCTGGTGTTTACGGTTCTGTGGTAGTGTCTTATGTTAGATTCCAGAAATGTGCTGGGTATGGAGCCAATCTTGGCCTCTGGATGTGGGGCCTGGGACTGGTCTTCTGTTGGTAGAGTTCTTCAGAACCCAACTGCTGGCTCCTCGCTGCTGCTTCAGACACTTACCCTGGTGCTAATCTCGCTGATTATTCCACCCTCCAAAAGCATGTGTGCGTCTGTGCCCCAGTGGAGCTGTCCTGGGTCTCAGGGCACCTGCTGCTTCATATTGTTACTGTTGCTTTGGACTTTTCTGCATCACTAGTCCCCTCTGTCCATTGCAAGCACTCTAGCTGGGATCCTACTGTTTATTGGCTTTCCTCCTGGTCTCTGGTCCCTGAGTCGTCAATGGAGGGAGCAGGAGCCCTTCTTCCTGCTAGTCTCTGCAGCTCCAGTCAATGATGATTTTAAATTGAAAACCAGTCTCTGAAATTTAAATTATCATGTAAGTGTTATTTGCTCTGGAACACACCATATACCATAGACAGGGAGACGCACTCTTGTGTCCTTAAAAATGTATTGTTTTAGAAGAGAGCTATAATTAATACAGGGTATGAGAGAGAAAAATGCAACTTCATCATTGTGCTAAGGATTCACTATTCTTTTTGGACATACTTTTCTTACAAATTCATGTTTGACACTAGTCTGTCTGACGGATTGAATGCACAGGAGAAAGAAAAGAGTTAAGTGTGATTTATATTTTGTGGCTGAGCAGTAGAGTAAATAGTATTGCTGCTTACTGGGATGGGAATGACTGCAAGAGGAGCAATGTGGAACATGGAGTGCCACAAAAATCCTATTTTGTTCACATATTAGAAACTCTTAGATTACAGAAAGGAGATCAATTTGATACCAATGATTTGGGGGAGAAGTTGAAAATGGTGTTGTTGGCTCATGTAATATTTAGTGAGGCATGAAGCATAGAAGAGACAAAGAGGAGAAGCAAAACACTGAGCCATTGGGTCCTTGTAATTTAGAAATCAAAGAAAAGCCCAGTGTCCAGAGAGATGAATTAGAATGGGAACATGCTCGGATATTCTGATTTTTAATGAGTGTGTATTTATGGGTTGTTTTTTATTTGTCCTGAACCTTTTTATCTGAAGAGTCAGGGCTAGGTCTCTAGAGACTACCTGCCATATGAATTTTCTTTTCCCTCACTGCCTTTGATCTCTGGCATTAAAGCTACTTCTCAATGGATATGGGACCTGTTGGATTTATACACTAGTCTTAATCTTTCTCTTTTATTTTTTATATATTGGTTTTACTGCTTTATATTTTGGGAGACATCTTAATTTTTTCCAATTAAACTACTGAATTTTCACTTTAAATTGGTAATTTTATTCTTAATTTTCTTTGTTTGGGTAGCAGGAATCAAACTCAGGACCTCATGCTTGCCAGGCAGGCACTGAACGACTGAACTAAATCTCCAGCCCCAAGGGAACCAAATTGACCATCTTTTGACATCACTAAAGAATATTTGTGTAGTGGATTGTGTTTTTGGTTTACTCAGTTTAGGTTCTTTCTTTCTTTCTTTCTTTCTTTCTTTCTTTCTTTCTTTCTTTCTTCCTTCCTTCCTTCCTTCCTTCCTTCCTTCCTTCCTCCCTCTCTCTCTCTCTCTCTGTCTCTCTCTCTCTCTCTTTCTCTCTCTCCCTTTCTTTCTTTCTTTCTTTCTTTCTTTCTTTCTTTCTTTCTTTCTTTCTTTCTTTCTTTCTTTCATACCAGGAATCAAATTCAGTATCTTGTACTTGCCAGACAAGTGCTGTGCCACTGAGCTCAATCCTTGGCCCCTAATCTTACTTTTCATAAGTTCCTACTTATTCTAGTATTCTCTTTGGTATATTATTTTGTACTCATTTACAAATGGACAAAGTATACTTCAGGTTGTACATAAGTTATGGGAAAATACAACACAATTTTATACAAAGAACTTGAAAGCCTACAGATTTTGGCATGTGCTGGAGATCCTTGAGCAAATTCCACATAGGTAAAGAGAGGTGTATTTATACTTAGTTGTAATGTATTTTATATGTAGATATTTATATATATGAATATATACACATGGCATAGACATATATTAATAGGATAAGATCTCATATCCATCAGTTTTAGATCTCATATCCATCAGTTTTACAATTATGTTTCATTTCTCTGTTTGTCTCTATAGTGGAGATAACTGGGAACTTGGTAATAAATAACAATTCTTTACTGTGAAACTGATCCCATGTCTTTGATTTTAAGGATTGTAACTCTCCAGTTTTTCCTCACAGTTAATTCTTGAAACTTACATGGAAATGAATTGAGTGGGCTAATTTTTAAAAACATAGATTGTGTTCCCCATCAAATCTTGAGAATCTTTATTTTCAGCAATCTGTGGCTTACATATGCACATAAATATTTGAGAACAACTGTAATTAGTTCAATGAAGATGGCTTAAAATTAATAAGGAATTTTTTAAGTACATTCTGTCATTTTAGTCTAACTATCCTTACATATTCCAGCTACATGAACTTTCACTTGAATTTGGACAAGATAAAAATATGCATTCAGTTTAAAAGAAAAGAATTGAACAGTCATTCATATATTTCATTAAATTAAAATGCTTAATGGCTATCTGCTTGCCATGTTTATCTAATTGTAATGTAAGAATTTATTTGTACTGGTAAAATAGTTATACCCATATTTAGGTTATGTTTTTCAACATATATCAAAATAAAGATGTTAACTCTCACTTAGGAATTTATAGGCACAAACTAACCATTTAGTTTAAAAGTAGGACAGGAATTATGTCACCAATTGTTTTATATTGGTAATAAATCATATTGGATTTAAATTGTCAGTATTATTCAAAACTTTAATACTTAAGAATACACATATGTAACAGTTACATTTTATATAATAGAGTAGATGGTGAATTTATTCATTCATTGAGAATTATGTGGATTACTCTGTGTAGTCCATATTGAATGTTGGATAATAATGGTTGCTTTCAAGGAACTCCTGCTATAGTGGAAGGCAAGAGTATAAACACTTTAATGCAGTGAAGTAATTGCTGTAATAAAGGTTTATATACAGTGTAATGAGGTACAGAATTCTTTAGTGCAAAGAAATCGTTAATGGGGCAGTAGAACCTTGGGCAGCAACGTGGAGTTTTCCAGGTGGCCATTTAGACAAGAAAAGCCAAGGTAGGGAGAGTAAGAAGTGCAACCATACAGAAGCATGAGAGTGATATTAGAGTTATCAAAATGTTTTTAGAATAAAGGGAGGATTTTTTTTTTTTTGGTACCAGGGATTGAACTCACAACCTTGTGCTTGCCAGGTAGGCACTTAAGCCACTGAGCTAAATCCCCAGCCCCAAAGGAGGACTTTTTAATGCTTAACTTGGACAACAGATAAAAAATTGAGTTGAACTAGGCACACAAGGATACAGGACATCTTATAGAATAAGCTATCACAGAACATTCTGCTACCTTTCAATATTTAAATTTGGAGACTTAAAAGGTAATGTATCCTTTCATATTCAGACTATACATGACACTGACTACACCTCCCTCTTCAATAGAACTTTTTCAAGCAAAAAATGAAATTTTGCCTTAAAGAGACAAACAACTAAGTTAATGAGAGATCAGTGGTAAGGGACTGTAATTTCTGTTTCTTGAAAAGGTTTATTGCCAATTGAACACATTTCAAGAGACATAAATTAGACTTAATGAACATTGCAGTTTAGACTCTTAAAATGTCACAATTTAGAAAATATATGGTAAAAGCATGCTAATACTTTATATCCTTATTGGCTTGTGAAGAAAATTATGGAATAATTTTCAAATCTTAGAATCATTTTAAACACTGTAGAATAATAATTTTGCCTATTTTAAAGTAGTATTTTATCTAGTGTATATTACAAAATGAATGAAATTAATTACTTTTACAGCAAGTAAGGAACTTGGGTTCTAGCCTTAAATCTCTCATTCCTCCTCCATCAGGTTGGGACAGTCCTGTGATACTTCCAGAAATTTCAGTTTCCTAATTCAGAGTGAGCTGGTTGAGCTCGATGATACCAAAAACAGTTTTGGAAATGATCAAACGTTAATGCTGATTTCAAAAACTGAAGCTTTTTTTCCCCCAAAAAAACTAAAGCTTATGTGGCATTCTGCCAACATGTTATGCTGTGTGAACCTAAAAATGATTATGCTGTATGTCAGCTTCTCTGGTTTCAGATCCAAGGACCAAATGCTACCATTTAGTGCTGCCTCCAGATGGTAATTTCTTTCTCTCTTTCTTCCTTCCTTTCTCTCTCTCTCTCTCTCTCTCTCTCTCTCTCTCTCTCTCTCTCTCTCTCTCTCTCTCTCATAGCCCTGGATATTCATTTGGTCCAACTCTATACAAGTTACATTTGGATAAATACATTTTATAGCCAGTAAACATAATTTTCAATAAGTATGTATATGCTTTTTTTTTTTGGAAGTCCTGGGGATTGAATCAAGGTCTTACACTGAGCTACATTCCCAGCTCTTTTTAATGTTTTATTTTTGTTTTTGGTTTTAATTTTGAAACAAGTTTCCTAGGCTGGGCTTGAATTTGCAGTCCTCCAGCTCAGCCTTCCAGAATTCTGGAAATACAACTGTGTACCACCATGCCTGGCTTCATATATAATGACTGTTATGTTACTCACATTGATAACCACATTTTGACAAAAACTTCCTTTTTGGAATAAATAGAAAATAGGCACAAAATTTTGTGTGTGATTGGACCTAATTGTATGGTTCTAGTTCTTTCATTATTGGCCAAAG
Source organism: Hydrochoerus hydrochaeris (assembly GCA_004027455.1). Taxonomy (NCBI): domain Eukaryota; kingdom Metazoa; phylum Chordata; class Mammalia; order Rodentia; family Hydrochaeridae; genus Hydrochoerus; species Hydrochoerus hydrochaeris. The sequence continues at coordinate 70,588 of PVLA01000105.1, forward strand.
GAAAAAATTAATCTCAAGTGTTATTAATGTCTTAAAACAATGATTATAATTATCCATGCTAGAATGAAGGAAAACATGTACTACTCATTCTTGTTGAGTTCTAATAGGGCAGTAATATTTATTAAATGTTAAATGAGTGTGTGAGATTCTTCTAAATGTTTATTTTCCCTGTTTAAACAAGGTTGTCTATATTTTATACCATCAAATTAATGGATTTTTTTTCTTATGATTTAAAATGTATTTTTATTAAACATTTAAATCTTTTAAGCACAATATATTTTATATTAAATAATTATATGTAATTAAATTGGAATGATTTATTTTTAACATCATATCAGAGGAAAAGTATTATTGGTGGAAATTAGCATACTGGTGGTAATATGGCCTGATGCAAACACACTCCCTTATTTCTTTTGTCTCAGGAGTCATTTAAAAACCTGACAGCTGAATTGTGTGAAGAAATCAGTTTTTGCTGATAGTGCTGTTGTGGAACCAGCACAATGATAAAGAAAGCAGCTGGATTCTGTGCTGCCTTATATATTATCAACAGCATTGTTATTTAAATTATGATTTTATATCATCTTGAAATGCCTTGATCACTGTTGAATGAAAGGGAGATTGCAAGAGCTTGGTTGTCAGATCTTAGATTCTGTCCACAGCAATGATAATAAGAAAGAGGAACTATTTTACCATACAAATTAAGGAAATTAGATTCGTAAATCATTATGTGGGTAAAATATGGAAGTATTGCTATAGAATTTGAATTTTGCTCCAAAGGGGAGCAGAGAGAGGAGGATACATAGAGGGAAGTGATTCATAAATGAGAGCTATTGCAGAACGTTTTCATGTTAATGGAAGTGATCACACAGAGTAGGAAAAAATTAATGATTAGAAGGAGAAAGGGGAGAACTATTGTGCAAAAGTGCAATGTAGCAATAGTGAACTGAATCCAGGAGAATAAGCAGTTGCCCCATGGGGTGGCAGGAACGCAGAGAATTTGAGTGTGGAGGCAGTGGGTGGAAGCAGAGGGACCATCTGGAGGACTTTTTATTTTTTTAATTTTAGAAAGAATAAATAATGATACAGAATTTCAAAACAAGATAATAGGAGATTAACAATGGTTAATGTATTGCGTAGCGTATTGTTATCTTCCAAGTAATTGCCCAGATTACAAGACATAGGCATGAAAAATTGATCAAGGAATGTAAGCATAAACCATTCTTTTCAATGAATTAATAGAGATTAGTAGTATAATTGCTTTAGTCTTTTCAGTGAAATGGGAAGTGACGGTCTTCTGATGAGAGTGAGAAGAAGCTTTAGATTCGAATGAGATTAAATAGACTGGGTGGCTAATGGAATATAAATGTGTTGACTCAGGCATTTTTTCACAAGACTTCCAATTCTGATATTATGGTGGCTATGGCAACTGAAGAAGAGCTGTTCTCTTGCATTAAATGAATAAAGAAGATGCAGAAATTTTTCGACAAGCTCAGATAGACTTTTTCTAGTTTTCTGTATGACTGTGGCCATATCATAAAGAAGTCTAAGTAGTATACTGAACTGGAGCTTTGGTAGGTTGGGAATCTTATACCCTATTTTGCAAGTCTAGAATTAAATACATTATGACAACAGTTATGGAACGTCTGCTTCAGAGAGCCCAAGGTCTGTTTATGTTACAATCAGTGAACACACCAGGGAATATTTCTACCTTGTTTTCGGAGTGAGTCTGTTAGGTAACTTTGCCATTCATTGGTTATAATCATTTAAGTTGGCTGGAAATGACTGGTTTCCAGATCGTAGTCTCTTCTTTGATTGAACAGAATAGAAAGATTATCAAAGTCACCAAGGAGGGAAAGATAAAACTTACAAGAGTGGTCAAAGAACTAATGTTACTTCCTGAGGGAATACTTTTTCCCTGGTCATGTCTGCATCATAAAGACCTATTAGGACTTTTCTGTTCACAGACCAGTTTTTTTTTTTTTTTTAAATCAAAGTTTTTATTTTTGCATTGTGATACGTTATAAAGTAACTTGGTCTTTCTTTTTTAAAAGTTACTTTAATTTTACTATTTGAATGTTGTGTAGATTCTTGTTCCTTATGAATGAATCAATAGTGATGAAAATATTAGCTTAATTGATTATGTATATATAAACATTACTAAAAAAATATTAGTTGAATCAGTACCCAGCTGGAGACATACACATACCACATACATAAACTGGTAACATCTGCTGAACGAGAGCCTTCTGCTCTACCTATAGGCCCCATGGTATGTGTGTCAGGGTGCTGGGGCAGGATCCCAGGACCCACACTAATGAAAACAGAGACTAGGTTAGATGTTGTGCAAGGATTATATTGAACAAGTGAGACTATAGCAGTGCTTCACAACTCTTCACTACTTGTAACTCAGAAAGTCATCTTGCATAGCATCTCGTCAAGTTACAGGGGGACAAAGTGGAAACTGAAGTTTCTGAGAAACTGCTGTGGCATCAGCACAGCTGGTTAGGAGCAGAGCTGCTGTTCCCAGATTCTCTTTTATCTTAACAAATTGGGACCTCCATTTTCTTCTGCCTGATTATTCTATCATCAATTTCTGGTCAAAGTGCAAATCTGGGTACAAGTGACTAATGAAAAACTCCTGCTTACTTTCACTGCTCAAATTTTAGACCTTATGTAGTACAGATATGTCTAGATACTTTGAGCTAATTGTATGAAAGACATGAAACCTTTGTCTTTCTTCTAGCAACTTCATGCCACTTTTCCAGAAGTTCTGTTGACTCAGTCATTTGTCTTGTAGTTTAACTCGTTTGCCCTTCTTAATCTTAAAACTTTGAACCATTGTTTTAATTGGTTCTCTTATTTTCCTTTTTCCTAGATTGAGGGTCCTGTCCGACACTCCTTTCTTCCATAAGATTCCTTTGGCCTGATTTGGCTTTCTGATTATTTATTATTTTTTATTTAATTGATGCCATTTCATTGCTACACAATCTTCTCTGATGTGTTTATCACATTCTATTCCAGGAATATGTATATTGATATCAGAGCAAGGCATTTTATAAGAGAATCTTACAGTATAATCCACATCACACTGTGTTTTTGCTTATACTCCACCTAAACTACATCTCATGCTGTTTTATGGAAACTATAAAATCCATAAGTTTGGAGATACATTTGATTTAAATAGTGATCTCCCTAAGGATTTAATAGGTTACTTTAGCAAATACTCTTTACTTGAACAAACATAGGATCCTGAAACATTTCATAGATCTGTTAATGAAAACTAGTTTTAGCCTTTGTAAAATCTCATTTTACAAATTTTCCAATTCAGTTTGGCAAGAACTTTCCATCATTGCTCACTCTCTACATCTGATGAGATTCCCGATCCTCTGCCAACCCCCAGGCAATATCAGATGACCCTGGCCTGCCTTCAGCAGGAATCCTGTTAGGTCAGGTGAGGCAGAATGTCCCTTCCAAACACTGATGTTTCCTGCAGTACTTTTCTATCCACTGACTCCCAACTGTGTTTCCTGGCTATAAATCCCCACTTACCTGTGCTGTATTCAGAGTTGAGCCCAACCTGTCTCTCTCAGTGCAGAATCCCATTGCTGTGTCCTGGGGACCTGTTGTGAGGCTCCTGAGTAAAGTCTGCCTTACTGTGTTTGAGCAAGTTTCACTGAAGGATTTTTTTTTCTTTAACAATTTTTAGACTGTCTTTTGGTCTAGTGTTAAGAAGGAAGAGAAACATATAGCTAAAATCAGTGATAAATCAGGAAAGGAAATTAAACATCTCACAAATAATAAAGCAGTTAGAAACACAGTCACTTTGTTGCGAAAATAATAGGTCGGTACGAATGATCAGAAACTGTTTTGCACTAAACAAAGCACATTTATATTTATAAAGCTACTTATGTGCTTACAGTTGGTTCTTAGTTATTTCATAGAATATTGAAAAGGAAGAAAAAAGAATAGAGAAGAAAATGGGAAGAAAGAAGGAATATAGACTTCTTTTCTGGACTTAGCCACTTTTCATGTAGGTATTTGGTGGTGGTAGGCAGTAAAATGGATTATTTTTAAAACCTATTTCCTTCTGAAGCATACTTTCTATTGCTTGAAAGTTCACATGGAATAATCTGTGGTTTCTGCTGTAACCAGAGGGTCTTTTGTATGTCCTATTGCTTGTAACCATAGTGATGAATTTTTATTACCTCAGATCTTTCCAAAGAAAACAAAACCTCAGGATGCACTGAATGGGAAAGAACTGCTGTGATTGGGATCAGTGATCACATGCATTGATCAGCGGGCCTCAGCCAGAAGTGACTATTTACAATTGATGAGGGTTTCAGCCCTGTCCTTTAACTCAAGTTAATCAAATCAATCCCTTCTCGGCCTTTTGGCTAAGATCAAGTGAAGTTAATCAAATCAAATATTGTTAATGAAATCATGGAGTCATAAGAGGAAAAATAGTTGGTGTCATAAAATTGAAACTGATATAGCTAATTGATTTTAGAGATAGATTCGAACATTAGAACAATAAGTTTTAAAGTGCCCTTTTCACGATTAACATTATTCCTTATTTTAAAAAATTACACTAAGAAGCTGAACTTAAAAATATTGTTTTGGTTTCATATCATATGGCCAGTATGGTGTTGGGTATTGTTAATAAAATTTCATCTTAAATAACAATAAGATCATGTTTCTTTACATCTGAAAGATGCTCTTCAATTTGTGAAAGGTTTCAGTTGCACTTAGAGGAGTTGAGACTCAGGAGCTGTGGTCCAGGGTCCCTTCACCTGGACCAATTATTACTCAAGGGGTGTTTCTGTGCAGGAGCCTGCTGTTATGACCCGGAAAAGTAAAGAATGGAAAAAAGAGACCACCTCAGAACTGTGAACAGCAATTATTGACTAGTTCACACTGCAGCAATAAGTAGTGAGAAGTTCAAACAGTCTGTAAAGTGCAGATCATAGAAAGGCATTTGTAAAACTTTATAGGAAGACACCCCTGTTAGATTTTGCTCATATTCTATGCCAACCTTTTGCATCTCCATCATTTTTATATTTCTGGCCTACTGCTCTCTCTGGCCCCCACAGTACTTTGATTCCCTCCCTCTGAGCTATGTCCTGTCTTCCACTCTTTCTTACCTCTTTCTTTGTTTCTGATTGCAAAGTCCTTTCCCTGTTTTGTCATTGATTTCTTGGTACTTTATTAACTGGTTACAGCATGGTGTTGAAATCCATATTTAAACACATTTAAAAAACATGTTTAACATGGTAATGAGGTGACCATGACCTATTTTCATTCTATTCATTTGTTAACTATATTTTTGAGTAGGTACTTACTTTCTGCAAAAAGCTAAATATGAAGATTAAAGTTAGGCAAGTCCAAGTTGCTCCTTCAGAAGTAAATAGTCCTATGGTAGAGACAAATAAAAGATACATCATCATGAAGAACTTAATGCAATTAAGTTACTTTTCTACAACTTTTTCAATTTATTTTCTTTAAGTGGCCTCAAATGAATTAAGGTCTTCCATTTCTGCTTAAATCTTGCTACATTTAGAATGTGCCTTTCCTTTCAAAAATTAAATTAATATTTAATTGCTGGGAACAAACTTTTTTAAAATGAGAAAGATAGCACTACTTAAAATTTTATGAAGGAAGTTAATAAAAGTTTTATATACTTCTCATTTTTATTTTCTCATTCCAGTAAAATCTTTTCAATAATTATACTACTGAAATACAGATAAAGGTTGTTGGGTAACATTTAATGCTGTCTTAGAATTGTATTTTTAGATTTTTATCAATATTGAAAAATGTAATTTCATAAAGTGAGTATAGGACTTTTACCTTGACGGTGCTTGAACATGATTCATGTTGTTTATGTGAATCCTCTCATGCCCAACTCACCCTCTCTGTTTAGTACCAAGTCTGCTTGCTATACTGCTTGGGTAGTAATTTTAGTCACTACACAGAAATCTAATTAGTAGGAAATAAAATTGTTGGATTAGCATTAACATACTTCAATGTTTTATAGATTTTTTTTTTATCTTAAGAGATCATGATAGCTTCTAAGAAATTACCTTTGTTAATCTTTTGGGTTGTAAGACTAGTGGCTGATATTTCATCACTTCTCCAATGGAAGTATTTGAGTTAGTTAAGACCTCTTACGTTATTTAATTTTCAGGGAAACCCAACTCAAAGGTCTGAAAATCTTTCAGGAATTTGTGTAGGGAAAAGTATCCTTTTTAGACACTTTCCTGTGGCTGGAACAAAATACCCAACACCCACAATATAAAGGAAGAGAGATTTTATTTTGGTCATGGTCTCAGTCCGTGCTCAGCTGGCGGCAAGGCAAGGCAGCAACAGTATGATAGAGGAGCTTGGTGGAGGGAAAAGAGCTTAACTAATGGTAGCTAGGAAACTGGGAGGAAAAAAGGGAGAAGTCAGGGACAAGAATCCACCTTTCCAGCTCAGCCGCATGGACCTGCTTTCAACCAGGCTCCCCGTCCTCCGATACATTCAGCTAACTGAACTCCATGGGGATGAAGCCGTTAATGACTAGGGTTACTCCGTGCTCCAGTCACCCTCCAAACACATAAGACCTTGGGGCGGGGAGCTTCTTAGATCTAAATCACACCAGTGTCTAAGTCTGGAAACAGATACTTCTAAATAAAATAGCAAAATGGAGGTTCAACCTTACGTGAAGTCACCTGTCCCACTGACGGGTTAAGCAGGTGACACCGCACTCCAGTGGTGCAGTTGGTTAGCAGGTGGCACTTGCAGTGTGTGCAGTGATGCTGAGCTTGTGAGCCTGAGCCTCTCCTGGAACAGGTGTCCTTACCGTGGAGTAGGATTCAGCCACAGAAAGAATGAGGTCCAGTGTGCAGCAAAATGTTGGAACCAGAGGACATCCTGTTAAATAAGAGAGGCAGAAAGACAAATTCTGTGTGTTCTGTCTTATATGTAGATGTTTAAAAAACTTGATTAGTGATTACTAGTGACTGGGAAGGGTATGGGAGGAGGAGGAATGGTGGGCAGTTGGCCAATGGGCACCCTCTGCAGCTTGGCAGAAGGAATACATTCTAGTGTTTGACAGAGCAGAGCTGTCCACGGTAACGAACCATAAATGACTAGAGGAGAGGAGCTCAGAAGCTTCCAACACAAAGTTGTGACAAGGAGATGAAAATATTAATTATCCTAATTTGATCAATACACATACATATATATTGAAATATCACACTGTACCCCCAAATATTTCTAATTATTAAATTTTAATTAAAAGTTAAGGAGACAAAATGTTAACAAGATAGAAATATTTTTTTCTCTTTTCTTTTGTTTTGTTTTGTCTTTTTGAAAGTCTTGCTAAGCAATTCAGGCTGGCCTTGAGCTCACTTTGTAGGCCAGGCTGATCTCGAATGCACAATAATCCTCTTGCCTCAGCCTCCTGAGTGCTGGAATTACAGGAGTACACCACCATGCCCAGTTTAGAAAAGTTTATTCTGATTATATCACTACATATTGCATACATCACACTGTGCTTCATAAATTTGTGTAGCTAGAATAATTTTCAGTAAACCAGTTGACATTAATTAGAAATCAAAACCATTTTTGGATTTTAAAAATCACAAAACTATGATAGCTATTTACTACTTTAACTTAGATAAAGAAAAATAGACTTTTCTACACATTTAGGTTTCGGAAACAGCTTACTATACATGTGTCATCTGATACTAGATTTTTTCATTGCTTAATTATGAACAGAATTTTAATGAAAACAACATAGCATTTATCTGGGATTTGGTTCCAGATGGAATTCATCTGTAACTATGCAATTAAAAAAATTAAAATAAGTCTTTTTGTTTGTATTTTAAAATAGGAAAGATATCCACCGTGATTTGTGCTTTTAGAAATAGAAGTAAAAACAGCTAACTCTCTGACTGAAAATGTGTCAGAGTTCTAGTAAGAGTAATAAGGAGAAAAAAATGATTTTAGGAGAAAATTCATCTACTGTATTGAAAATAGTGAATCCAGACTGCAGATCCTCATTAAGAATAAGAAACCTATAAATTGAAAAAGTACTACAGAGTGCAGAAAGTTCAGTTGTTTAATGAAACATATCTGTAATTAAGATGCAAAATACAGCAAGGATAAAATATGACTGCATGCTTGGAGAGATACAGACAGTATTTACTATCTAACTTTGGCTTAAATTATTTTGCCTCATTGACTTAAACTTAAAGCTATTTGTCTTGGGCTGTTTTCTTGCTAGTGTAAGTAGCTTTTTGAAGAAAATAAAAATAAATATGAAGTACACAGAAAGGTACTTTGGGGGTGTACTAAGAACAAAATAGGGAAAGATGTTTTATTCCAGACACTTGAAGTGGGCTTCGTATGCTGATTCTCTAAGCTGAGGGGATTCACTCATCAGTTTCTGATGAAGGTAAAGGGCAGTGCACAGAGCTATGTCATTTGATTGCTTGTGTGTCTGACACAGCAGACTCTGGGGAGACAGTTGTAAATCTTCTACTGCTTTGCGAACTAAATGATAGTCTTCAGATTAGAACATGAAATTGGTCCTAAAAGATCTTGAAAATTCTAACAAAATGCTGCACTCTGGTCCTGAAGTTCTAAGAGAGGTTTAACTGTCTAACTTCAGACCCCAAGTGACCTAATAGATTGTTACGAGAATGCCACTGAAGTCAAGAGCCAATTCCACTATTATGGATCAGGTCGTTAAGAGAGTCTAGTCTAGTATAAAAGGAGAAGGAGCAAATTTTAATTTGTTTACAAAGGGAAAAGAGAAAAATATAAATAAAAAAGGTCAGAAAGAAAAAAAACAAATTACACCTAAAAGGTGAAAATAAATCCTATCCATTAGACAGTAGTTTTTTTTCTGTAAAAAGTTTACTATGCCTTCTTGGGAAAAGAGTCAGAAGGATTATTTTGTTGTTGTTATTATTACGGAAAAAGGAAAAGAAAAAAGTAAGAAGAATCAATGGGCATTTTTACTGTAATTCTCTTTAAATACTATTGTTGAATCTAAATCTATGATTGAAATTCTCCAAAATCAATTCTGTTATATTTTGTTACTGCATAGAAAAAGATATTCTAGTTTTTCCTAAAAAATGAGCCAATAAACATAAAAATCAAGATAATACTTTACCTGTCATAGTGTGATACTGAATTCTGTCCATGATTACTTACAAGATTGAGCAAATTCCATGCTACCTGGCACCAATAGAATTTAAAATAGCCTTGTAGATTAGAGATATTTCTGAGAGTTCAAATACCATGCATAACATTCTGAGAATAAGCATATAAATTGATGTATTTGATTGGAAATTATCTTATCCAAATGCATATGGCTCCTTTGGCAAAAGCCTGATAATTTTTCAAATGTTCTTCATGATGTTGGCATCATGTTGTCAGGTTGACACAGCCTCATAATAACCAGGTTTCATCTCTGTGAATCGTTTTCTGGTGGCAATGGCAGAAACCTTATTGATTTTGGTTGCTGTTGTATTCCCAGTGTCAGTGCCCACCATTTGCTTACTTGATGTGAAAGTTAGTGGCACATTTCACCTTTCCCATGGGAGAGTTGTGGTCTGCTTCAGTGCAGAGTGAGTATCTGAATTCAACTTCATGTCTGTTTACTGCTTTTAACACAATACCTGGGCCCTAACTGATGCTTATATATATAGATAGAATGACAAACTTTGAAATGTAGTGGGTCATTTTCTTTGCCATCCTGAAGCTTATTCAGAGTGTTTGGAACTCATTAGTGTGTCTTGTGTGATGTCACAGGGTGTAGTGGAAGAGATGACAGATGAATGGCCACAGAGTTGTATTTGGTTATTGTGAGGCACAATACCTTCTTCTCATTTGATTCTTTTACTTAACACAAACTTAACCTGTGTTGTTGCCCACTCAGAGTGATTTCCAGAAATGACTAATTATGTTCAGTACAAATATCAGTGAAGAAAGGAGGCAGTTGAAAATAGTGAACAGAAAAAAAAAGAAAGAAAGAAAGAAAAGAAAAAAATAATATAAACTAGTAGACTATTGTATAGAATCAGTAGATCTCAGGGAGACTCAGATTAATGTGGCTGAGTGTTTCACATTTGCAATGCAGAAAAATGTTTATACTGACTTGAGACTGCCCACAGGTTAGCCCTTTGCTGGCTTCTGGGATTTGGTTGGTAAACAGTGCTCTGCACTGATATTAAAAACAAAACAAAACAAAACAAAACAAAACAAAACACTTTCTTCAGATGATAAGGACAGCTCACTGTATGTGAACTGTGTGAAGAATGGCCATCTTGCTTTGGGGACTCTAGAACTTGGCACATGCTAGGCAGAAGGTGTCCACCTACCAGCATTGGCAGTGAGTCTCCAAGGAGCTGCTCTGGGAGATAGCACTGCCCACGCATCGCCACCCTTGCTGTCACCTTGTCACTCTAGGCTGAGAAGTCCAAGATTAAGGCACCAACAGATTCGCTATCTGGTGAGGGTCTAGGTTTGGTTTATAGAGGACCTCACCCTTTTCAGGAACCTTTTACAAGGACCCTGATCCCATTTATGAGGGTACCGTTCTATTCCAATTGCCTCTCCAAAGCCCCACCTTCTAATTCTGTCACCTTGAAAATTAAAATTTCACATATGAATTCTGAGGGGGACACAAACTCTCAGACTGTAGAGGTAGGGGTGGTTTGGAGAACACTGGCACATTCATTTCATAGGACCCAGTATAACAAGGGTCTCTCTGAGGCAGAGTTGGCCAGGGCTGATGGACTGTCATGAAATTCATTGCTCACTGGTCCATGGAAATGAAAGCAATTTTCTGTTCCAGCCTTGTATCCAGTCAGTCTAGGTCAATCTGAACTTATTCTCTGAGGGAGATTTTTTTACTATAGTTCATAATTTATTCTGATTATGATGTAGTTATTAAAATATTGTCTGGCTTTGAATCCAACTTTTACCATTTTTTGGCAGTAGGATTATGGGCAAGGGAGCTAACTGCTTTATATCATCTATTAGGCAATGGTAACAATAAAACTTATGAGATTGATGCCAAGATTAAAATGAGATAAAACATTATCATATTTAGTACATGCTTTGTTATTATAGTAATGAGCATTATAAACATGCAGCTAAGTTATTATTTTTTTCAAAAATCTATAGAAAAGTTCTTCCCTTGGTCCTGAATAAAAATTTTAACAGGGTCAGTAATAAAATGTGTGTCACTCAGTTACAAAATGCAGTCTTTATTTTCTACCCAAAAAGTTCATTACTGTGTAGTCAAAATTTTCAGTTTCATTTACTAGCATACATTTGTGTTTTGAATTCAATCTCACATACTATTGAAATCTTAAGCTTGGACTTATTTTTATAAATAACAGTATAATGGTAAATAAATTAATGATAAAAATGAGAAATTTTACCTAAGCATTTATTTCCAAATTATGTCTCATATTTAACATGTAGCTTGTTGTTTTGAGCCATTGAGAGAATTTTTTTGTAAAACCTTTCATTAATATTCCGTGTTATAAAATGCTGTCTTAATTATATCACAAAAACTTAAATTTCTTTTTTTCAATGCTTTCTAAATATTTCACCTTTTTCTTTTTTTATATATGGATCATTTTTCTGATAAATTGGAAAGTATGTAAAATAGTTCTTTTTCTTCTACAAAGGTTCTCTTTTTAAATGCTAATGTAATATTGTTCCCATGACCATAGATATTGTCACACAAACAAATCCACCTCTTGGTAGCAACCTCAGTTTTTATTATTATTAACTGGGGATTTTGTCTGTTCAAAATAATTATCTATTTTTATATTGTATGTTTATTTTTATGTGATACACCATTTTGTCATTTTGATAAACTATTCAGACAATTATATATTTAAATTAGTTTTTTGCTAATTGTGCGTCTGTCGTACAATGGTGTTGAGTCCTTTTTATTTTTACTATTGGATTGACTGGACTAATTCGTTAAAAATATGGTAGTCTTGTGGTATGTACCTAAATGCTCATAATTCTGGGATGCTAAAGCAGTAGGGTCACAAATTCTTGCTCAGCCTGGAGACTTTGTCCCAAAATAACATAAAATAAAAAATTATAAAAATTCTGGGGATGTAGCTTAGTGGTAGGGCTTCATCCCCAGTACTGCAAAGAAAAAAGAAAAAAAAAGAGAAGAAAAAAGAAAAACCCCTCAAGACTCAGAAAAGATTCATATAAATTGTGCTTTCTAACTATTCTACATATTTAATATGTCTTTATATTTTCTTTATACACAAATGACAATATATTTGAATGTGTAAAACTGTCTTCACATGTCATTGGCTGTTATTATTTATCTCATTATTTGGTTGCTGCTATATGAGAATTTGAAGCCAGGCTGGTGGGCTTTTGTTGCTAAATAGTTGCATAGGCAATTGGATTGACTGAATTAATGCATGAAAAATATTAAAGAAGGACCAAGAAGGGCATGTGGTACATGCCTATGGTTTCTGCTCGAAGCTTACCTGAGTCTTCCTTGGTATGCTTCCATTTTGGTTGTTTTTGTTAATGCCTGCCATCCTCCCTCAGCACTGCATGCACATCGTGATCATGCCTGGCTAATCTGGGGTGGAGGTAATCAATAAGAGTTTCAAGGATTCAGTCCACCCACCTTTGCTCCCATGGAATGGACATCTTCAGGATTGGGAGAAATAATGTGCTGAATCTCTTGATTTGGGGCTAAATAGTTTTATATTTTTACTACTTGAACAAAATAGGTAAAAGTTCTAAGTTGCAGTCATGGTGATATAGTCTTGATTATTTTGACTGTGTTTTGGAAGGAAAGTTTTGCAAGTCTGGGTGTATACTATTATTTTTTTCTTGCAAAAAATTACTTTAAAATGTTAACATTATTAATATAAATAAAATTATAAGATGCAAATTTTTAATTAGTCTTATACCACTTACATATTTTTAAGTTCATGATTAGTAGTAAAACACTGAAAAGAGTAGAAAGCACCTATATTATTGGTAAGAAAAGAAATTAAATTTTTTGAATACCTTCTTACTGCTGTATACTGAGCTAGGTAATTATTTTTATGAGTTCATTTATTTATTTCTTTCAACCCTCTATAGCATAGGATTTGTGCCCCCATTTTAACAATAAAGAAACTAAACCATACAGAAAATTCATTAACCCCAGTTACGTAACCAGTAAACTGCAGGGCAGGGAATCAAACGCAGAGCTGTTTAATTTTTAAGGATGTCTATCAGTGTATCATATTGCTGTACAAAAACATGATAAAAATAAATGGCAATTTTCAGGAATGAAAATGAGAGATGAGAGAATAAGACTCATTTTCTGAATATACAGTTTTTCCCTAATAAACGAGGTCAAGTTCTGAGATTTTTCCCAGCAATATTTATTCAGTTTATGGTATCTTCCTTTTTAGCATTGTTAGAGTCTTCTGGATTTGTTCTGAACATTTCCATTTCAAATTTTGCAGGAAAAATAAGTCTTAGGTGAAGGCTCAGGCAGTATTTTTGCATTAAACACTTCAAGATATTCAGTAATAGCAACTGTTGAAACATCTAAATGCTAAGAATGAAGCTTGTTTCTTGCTTTATGTTTAACTTTAATGTCACACATTTATATATTTGTTCCTTAAATTAAAATAATTTTTGAATCAGTAAATGCCAGCATTTTACTTTTTCTTCTTTTTTTTTCTTTATTACATGTTTTGGTTTCATAAGGACCATTTTAAGAGAAATACCAGCCAAAAGAGTTTTATGCCAATCCCTAAAGAAATTCTCTTTAAAGATTTTAGCAAGGCCTAAATTCTAACAACATCCTCATCAAGAGTCACATTTTTCATTAATGTGGGTGATTTAAATATTAAATTATTGCTATTTTTAGTCATTTTTTGGTCAATTTGAAAGTCAATTATGATTTCTACCTTTCAAACATTATTTCAGAGGATTAACATCACTGTTTTAGAAGCTTTTGAAGTTAAGAGCCTTGTCCTTCCCTCCTTGCAACCTATTTTAGTATCTGAGAACAGAGTAGCGCTGCCCAAATAACTAAATAGTATTTGGATTTCTCTTTTCCTAGTCATGAAAGTGATTCATGAGTAGCTTTCACATACTTAGTGGTGATATTGTACTTCTGTAGCTCCTTGAGCATTATGTAACAGATATTTAGCCATGTAAATTGATATGATAGAATGTGGTAGCAATAGACCATTTAGAAAGTCAAGGAAAATGTTGCTGTTTGGAATCCCAGGTTCCTAGAGCTCCCAGAAGTCAAGATCTGTTTCAGTGTTAGCACAGTGTGGTACATGTTTGCTTGTGCATGCATTTGTGCATGCACACACACATACAAATACAACCTAACCATACCAAACCAAACCAAACTAAATCAGTAGAACATTCTTGGGGAATGAAAAAAAAAATGTCACCCTGAAGTAACTGATAGTCTGGAGCAGGAAATAGACTTATAAACAGATGCTATCATTGATAGTCTGATTTTACAAATGTTCAACTTCACACAAGTAAACACATGAATTCTGGAAACAAAAGCATATTTACCAGAATATCTAAAATTGCTTAAAAAACAATTCTATTGAAATTCAGGATTCCAACTAAGCAGAAATAGATTTAAAGTTAGTATTAGCAACTCAGTAGCCATTTATGGACTTTCTGTATAAACTAAATGTTTTGCTTTACTTTGTAAAACTCGGAAATGAGCAGATTACAAATGCTTCCCATTTCTATGGGAATAAAGCAATGAGTTAGATGCTTCATTTGCTAGGTCAGGTGTAAAAGAACTCACTAGACTTTGTAAATCTATTGATAACTTAAAATTTCTGTTGGATTCAGTATTTCAGATACAGCTGTTCTAGTATTTCCTAAAATCCAAAAAAATTTATTAATGTACAATATTAAAAATTTTTTTGTGTATTCCTGCTACCTGTTCCTAAAATGATTTTCTGAGTTTTACAGTGTTAGGATTGCATATTCAGTATAGAAAACACTAAGATTGACATTTTAAAAATATATCTCTGTATCTGTATCTATATCTATATATTAAGTTCTGAGATTAGAGCAGTAGAGAATAACAGAAATTTAAGAAAATCTTCCTGCCCTACTGGAGGTTATTGCTATTTGAAATGATGAAGTATGAATATTTGGTAATTTTAGTAATAATATATAAATTAAACAAGTTAAGACAGAAAAGTCCCTGTATTGGTTAGATTTCTTTGGAGGAACAGGATATATATATATATATCCTGCAAGGGAATTTCTTGAATAGGGTTACAGGATCAGGATGGGAGACACAGGATTTTCTGTGCACTAGAGAGGAGCTGTTCAGTTCAAGAAGCTGGAATCCTCAGGATAGTAGCAATCAAGGATGCAGCCAGCACCAATCTAAGTCCTGAGACCTGGGAGCTCCCTGGAGAACTGTTGGACTTAGTCTATGTTGAAAGGGTGAAGAAACTAGAGTCTGATTTCTGCAGGCAATGGCAGTAGTAGAAGACAGCTGTTCAGGCAGAATGGAGCTTTCGGAACACAGCTCAACTTCTTCCTCCTCCCCTTTCATTCCATCTGGACCACGAGTCAATTGTGTGGTTCTCCTCACAGGCAGAGTGGATCTTTCCCTGCTCTGTTTGCTGGCCCACATGCCAGGCATCTCTAGAAATATCCCTGGACACACTGATCTGCTTTGCATTTTTTAACTCAGTGAAAGTTGATAATCACAATTAACTGTCATGGTCCCAAAGAGAATGCATGTGATACGTATCTGTGATAATTAATTTTATATGTTAACGTCACCAAGCCACGGTACACAGATATCTGGTCAAATATTTTTATAGGTATTTCTGTGAAGATATTTGTATTAGCTTTTCAACACCATAATAAAATACCTGACATTGATTAATTTTAGGGAGAGAAGAGGTAGATTCAGCTCAGGTTTTGAGTCTGAGAGTCCAAAAAGTGTGGCCCGAGCTCTGATAGGGCCCTGGGTGAGCTGTGCTAGCTGATGGTAGAGAGGGATAGTGGGAGTGTACAGGAGGAAGAGGGTCCATTCAGTAAGGAAGCGGAAGGGGCTGGGTGGGGCCAGAGTCTAGCTTTTATAACAACTCTCTTGAAAGAGCTCCTGAGGGGGTGCATAGGAGCTGTCTGAATCCTAAGCATGGTGCACCAATTTCCTAAGGGCCTCCCACAAAGCTTCACTTCTGTGTGTCCGTCAGCTCCACTCTGCCTCATGAGGACTAAGCCTCCAACATGTAGACTTTGGGGGAAAACCATACACAAACCATAACAATAGTTTTTAGATGAAGTTACCATTTAAATAAGTAGGTTGATGGCTCACTGTTAAAACTGACCTTTCAAAAAGAGAGAACTCGGCCAGATTACTTTGGGACTTGGACTACAATGTTACCTCCTCCCTAAGCCTTCCACCTGCTGGTGTACCTTACAGGTTTGGAATTGCCAGCCTTTGTAATCATGTGAGCCATGTCCTTAAAATTCATCTTTCATACACACACACACACACACACATGCACACGCACATGCATGCACACACACTATTACCTTATTCTTTTTCTCTGGGAATGCTGATTAACACAAAACCTGTGATATCTGAATGCTATGGCTTGAGCAGCAAAAGAAGGTCTGACTACCATACATCTTGTCTTGCTTCCTTTTCCTGTGCTTAATGTTTTTTTCCTAGATGGTGAGCTGGTAGAGGTTGTTGGGAACAGTATAAAGATCTGGTATGGCTAAAAAGTTTGAAGGGAAATATTCTTTAATCCTGATGTATAAAATAGTCAGAAATTACTTTCATGTTCATGAGGAGGAAGCTTATTGTGTGGACTTCTTACTCACAGGTTATTAAAGCTTGTTGAGGCCACTGGAAGTCCTGTGGAAGCATGCTAGATGAAAAGTCTAGATGTTGCTCTTCAGGAGTTACATGGCTTTACATAGGTTACCTAGTGTCTCCATGAGTGTTTCTGTTTGTCAATTAAGCAAAATCGTCATTTCAGATACCCATGAGAATAAGCAAACCTAATCTGTGATTGTGTGAGTCAGCAGAGTGGATATCACTGTAATAACTAGAAACTCCAGTATGAGGGGAGTCTTATAGGGGCTGATGAAAGTTCTGTTTCTGAATCTGGCTGCCTCTGCATGGACACATCAACCTAATTATTCAGCAGTATATATACAGGTGTTTTCAATAGTCATTAGATTTCAATAAAAAATTTAAAAGGCATATACTCAGTCTTGTAAATACTTTAAAAACTGGTAGGATGCAAAAATCCTAGTATATCCTAAAGATAAATAACCAAACATGAGCACCATTCAAACCCTTTCAACACAGGAGACCTGAACCAATAATATTGGGGAAGCGAAATCCCATGCAGTACCCTTGCTGAGATCTTGTAGCATTTTCCTTCAGTAGTTTCCATCAGCATATCTATGTCTATTAAAGGCAAACAAAAAGGGGTGGCAAAGTCTAGGCAAAGAAAAACAAATTTCTTTGCAGTCCGTTAACTGATTTTCAGTAGATCCACCTAAATTGTATTTTAGATCTTTGTACTGTACGCACTTATGTTTATCTCAAGAATACAGTTGGACCAAGTGTTTATATTTGTGAAAGTACTTTCTGGTGTTGGTTAAGATATGATAAGAAAGCCAGGTAATAGCTGTACAGCCCTTTTATAGACAAGAAAAGCAACAAATAGTCTTGTAAAAATATTTTTGTGGCTTCACGGGCCCTGCTCAGAAAATGGAGTTCTTTAGTGTTTTCATAAAGCCTTGGGACCATCCTCCTTTAATGGGCCACAAATATGCCAGTTTCCTACCTTTAACACAGTGAGATCAGTGTAGAGTGAATTGTCATACACATGAATATGTGTTGGAAGCAATAAAACATCTGCTTTCTGCAAACTCCTGCTTGACTTGTTTAAGAAAATTACAGAATCCCCAATTACGAGGTTTTTATTAAAAACACCTGAGTAGCTGAGGCGCATGTTTATGGAAGATATGCTGGTCACTGGGATTAGATATCTGTATAGCTCCCTATGCTTCTCTTGTTAAGTTCATATTCTGGACCATTCTTTTCCTTTTCCTTATGTAAATATAAAGAAATATACTGTTTAACTCCTGATTTCTTTTAAATGAGAATGCTGACAAGAAAAGGCGATTCATTAGTCATCACTCAGTATTCCAGTTTGCAGAAATGTGCGTTCATAGCAGAGGAAAGGTTCTCAGGAGCTTCCTTTACATCGATCGAAACAGGTGTTCTCTTTCAGTCATCATGGCAGCTCCCTTCTGAGAATCTCAGATAAATGGTTCAAATTGCATCTAAAAGGAAAACTTGCCAAAGCCTAATTACTTTTCATCAGGGTGCCACAAATAATGAAAGGAAAGGAACAGTGGAAGTATATTGTAGTCTACTTAATCACCATCATTTTGAAAAGCTGATGTAGAATTCCTTACTTCAAGACAAATTGTATAGCTTTGGTGGTAAATTAGGCATATTTTCTAAACACTAAATTATATTTCTTCTAATTTACATTTGACCATGAAAAGCTGACTAGCAACAGAATACAAGAGATAAGGTTTGCAGCTGCCATTTTCAAACAGTGCATTTTTGTCTGTTCTTCAGTAAGCTTCCTATGATTCTATTCACACTAAATGAACCACCTTCTGTATCTCTCTTAGTAAGATAAATTTCACGGGAGTTGCTATCTATGCAGAGTGCTGGAAGATTCCTTACCTCCCCTTTCTTTTCCCTGCTTCATTTCTCCTCACCCCAACCTAAGAGCCAAACTTGTAAATTATCAGTATGGGTAGAAATAAAACTTTGCCCAGTGATAAACGATACTCTAGCCCAGTGCATAAGAATTCTGGTCATTGGGATTTTATATAACATTTCTCTGTGTTTAAGATTTAGGAAAAATTCTAGAATTCTAGAATTAAAGAATTTCAGTGAAAAATCTGAGACTGCTAAAATGAGGTTTGACTACAAACTCAACCTGTGATTGTACATGGAGGATGGAGAACTTGGTCAGCTCAGCAAACCTGGGTTTATTAATCTATCAAAGCAGAAAATAATACTTAGCCTACAAGAACTGAATGGCATAACAAAAAATCTTTTCCAGGACTGTGCTTGATTGATAATAATAATTATAAAGAAAGACCAATGTTCTAGGGAGAGTATGTAGACCATGAGGAGGCAGATCCAAAAGCATCTACCTCCACATCACTGTTTCTTTAATTATTTTCTGTTTCTTCCCATCATCAGTTCTTCTGTGACCCTTACTTTTTGTTCTTTTCAGTCCAGAGCATCAAGAAACTCCCAACCCCGGATCTACTTGTTCTCATACCCTATATCTAATGATTGTTTCTTTTCTCGTTACAGCCAGTTGGGGAGATGAAATTGAAATGCCAACTCAGCAAATAAAACTTGCCTTGATGATGAAGTTACTATAGTTTGGAGCTCTAGGCTTCCCTATATAGTATATTTCTAAGGCAGAGATTATCAACATTTTCTATAAAGGGGTAGACAGTATGTATTTCATTCTTTATGGGCCATATGGTTTCTGCCTTAGCTGTTCAAATCTGCCATGGTTATAGCAAGAAAATACAGACAGTGTGTAAACAATGAATGTGACTATGTTCTAATGAAGCTTTAATTTGGAGACAGGCAGGAGCTCACCTGTGGACCATAGGCTTTCAGCCCCTTGAATACATAGGGATAAATTAAATTTTGCTAGAGTTTGAAGGGGAAAAAATTATGTCACCTAGCTTTCCTCAAAGTGTGTTGTTCTATAGAGCAGGGATCCCCAACACTGAGTCGTGGACTTAATACCAGTCTGTGGCCTGTTAGGAACTGGGTGGCCCAGTAGGCCCATTGCTTGCATTATCACCCTAGCTCTACCTCCTGTCAGATCAGTCTCCTCTCCCCCTCTGTCTCTGTCTCTGTCTCTGTCTCTGTCTCTGTCTCTTTCTCTCCCCAGCATTTCTCATAGGAGAGCAAACTCTATTTAAACTACATGAGAGGAGGTAGGTTATATGCTGCTTATAAGAATTTAGTGCTTGATGATCTCTGAGGTCCTGATGCTAGTGTTTGGGAATGTAAGTATTATGTAGTGAAAATATATACTAAATTAAAAAGAAACTACCCCTACTCAGTCTGTGGAAAATTTTTCTTGCACAAAATTAGTCCCTGGTGCAAAAGGTGAGATCGCTGCCATGGAGGACTGTCTTTGTGTATACAAAGGCTATTTAGTTGGTCAGATATTGTTTTGAAGAGATCACCAGCATATTAACTCACTAAGTGCCCTGAACTTTTTCAAGAATAGAATTAATAATAGTGTTCTCATCAGCTTTTTTATTGCTAAGATAAACTACCTGACATCTGCAATATAAAGGAGAAGTTTAATTTAACTGACAGTTTCAGTCAATGGTTGGCTGGCTCAAAGGCTTCTGCCAACATGGCGGAAGAGTGTGACAGAGCAAAGGTACAGTTGTGGAGGCTGGGAAACAGTACAGAGGTAGAGTACCACAGAGGAAGGGGTAAGGGGTCAGATAGAGACACCAAGGTCATGCCTGTATGACCCAGCTAGATAAACCCAGAAATGTGCTTTCCTAATCCTCTCCATGGCTCCCAAGCCAGCCAAGTTGATAGTCAAGATTAGCTGTCACAAATGGACTGAAAGCTGGTGCTCTAAGTGTTCTTGTTATGTGCCCAGAACTAATATAAATTTTTTTACAATATATATTATGTCACATTCTCTCCACCCCATGTGGTATGCAGTATTTTCATCCCATTTTTACTTTATGAAACTGAGGCACTGAGAAGTCCACCCAATGTGATAGAACTAGGAGAGCTGGGATTCAGACTTAGCAGCCGAGCTCCAAGTCTGTGCTGTCAGCCGCCATCCTCTGAGTACCGTCTGGACAGCTGTGAGAGCTGAGAAGGAACTTTCCTGCTCAGTTTGCTCTGTGTGCACATTACAAATACAAAACCTGGAGTCAAGTGACTTTTCAAAGGTCACAAGTCTCATTAATAACTGAGACAAACCTATAAATCACTACCTAGAACTGCCTGGGACTTGGAGAAGTACCTACACTGATCGTTCATAAAGACATAAAATTCTTTTAAAAATGAGAATCCACCTCTAATTCCTCCACCTTGTTAGTTTGGATTTTCATAACCAGCTTCATTTCAGTGGGATAAATACACAGCTTGATTTTGAAAAAGTAGATTTATTCCTTTAACATTCTGATTAGCAAGCCATATCAAGCTACGCATCTTTATCACCAACTCTGAGCCCTTTCTCAGGCTAAGTCAGTGATCCCTAAACCACACGGTATGTTCAACCACTTCAATGTGCTTAGAATGAATGCCCTGCACCACCCTGCTGCCTTAGAGATGCTGATCTCATCAGGACCTGGCAGAAGTATGACAGAAGAGACCTCTGAGAGATTCCAGTGGGAAGCACTGTTCTAGACTGTCATTTAATTTTGTCTGCTGTAGTGTCCACCTGCATTAATAACTAACATTGAAATTGCTGCATAATATGAATTTGAAACTTACACTCATGGTCATTGGTAATAATTAATAAATGTGTGACCACATTCCAAGCATGAATGGAGCTTTATTATTTCTGATGAACTGTATAATGATGAACTGGTGGCTATAATATTCCATCAGTTTTATGTGATTGAGACATTTGGATTGTCATGAAGAGCTGCAGAACCAAACTGAACCAGACCAAGAGAATGCATAGGTTGCTGTGAATACTGCAGGTCAAATAGAGGTAGCTTTACACTTTTTATGTGGTTTTTTTAGTAGAAGGGAATGAAGGCGGAACAAATAAGTACTTTGAAGGACTGGGTTTTACCACCATTCTCCACCTACTTACAAATATATAATTTATTTGTAATACAAGACTTTAGAAAATCAATCATGTATAGTAGCATTCAAGATAGAAATAGATCATCTGTAGAACAAATAGAATAAAAATCACCAGTAACTTAAGACAGCTTAATTACTAGTGTTGAACACTAAACTTGTCTTTAAGTTTTCTGGCAGTTAAGGCAAAAAAGGAAATGTGGAATTACATATTAAGGCTAAAAACAACTTTCACATATGTCTGGAGAGAAAATTATTATTTTTGAGCTAAGCTCAACCAATAATTTAACACATATGTCCTTGGGATATTATAGCTGAAAATATCTTAAACACAGTTTTGTGAAAGTCATACAAATGTTGTGCAGTCACTGACAGTTGAATGAACCAGCTAAACTATCTTAAGCCAGTAAAGATATTTCTGCAGTTGATCACTCATTTTTTCATTTGTTCCTTCAGTCACTTACTGCTTTTAACCCTATGGGAAACAGTGATAGATTCTGGGGATATGGTGGAGAATAAAATATTCTTGTTCTAAAGGAGCCCAAGTTACAGAGGAGGAAGACCAGTAATCCAGAGTGGAGAAGCAGGAGCATGAGCTACTCACATGTGTGGGTGCACATATCTTTTTTTTTAAAATTAAGTTTATTGATACATTTTAGATATGCATGATGATCAAATTCACATAGGGAACTTGTATCTGTACATAATAAATCTTTTTAAAAAAGTTTTTATTTTAAGAGAAACAAAAGCATGTAAAGGGTAGAGGTAATACAGAATTCTAAAAAAAAAAAGATAAAAAATAAGAAATCACTAGTTAAAATTACATATTGTCCTCTTAGAAATAGTTGCTCAAGTTACAAAATTAAAGCATACAAAGTAGATAGTGAAACAGTGAGAGTATAGACAGCTACGCATGCATGAATATCTGCATGTATTTCTATACTTTCTGTATTAGAGGGAAAACAAAACTTAGCAAGACAAAAAAAACCAAAACAAATTCCTATAAAAACCTGAAACCAAAAAGTCGTATAAAACCACAGTACAAGGTGATCTACAATGATTACTGTGTTGTTTCTTATTATCTTCAATAGAATTGTCTATATCATCAGGCATAATTGAATATAGTGGTATAATTGAATATAGCAGTACATAACAATATTAGTAAAAATAAAATATTGTAGGCAGGATAAAACTTCAAAGGCAGGTAATAATCAAACCATAGTGGATATTCTAGTGGATCTTGTCATCTTAATTGCAGTTGCCTATACTCTCAGACTTGATATTATCAATCATAACAGCTTTGAATAAAACCTGTCAATACAAAACAGTGATCTAACAAACCAGATTTGATTACAGTCAGTCATGGTAAAACAGTGTAGGTTTTACAGAGTTTTAGATTAAGTTAATAGGAAATTAAGGATGATTACCATACTATATCCTGCTATTTTTTGGATTACTGTCTGTGCCCTCAAATCTAGTACAGGTAAAAATGAATGGAACAGAATATAATACATCTAAGCAGAGTAGTGTGGGTAATGTGGGTTTTAAATCCTGGTGTACTATTTACAATATAGTGTATCAAGACCATCTATATTATAGTTTCTAGTTATCCTTCTCTGTCTCATTTCTGCTATGCTATTTTTCTGCCTTTGTCTAGTTTTCTCCTTCATTCTATTTCCTGCCCCTCTCATTGAGGCCTTTCTGCCGCTGTTCCTAAAATCCTGGTATTTTTTCTTGCTCTCTCTAGAATGTCCGTCAGTATTCTCTGTAGTGTTGGATTAGTGGTCACAAACTCCCCCAGTTCCTTTTTGTCATGGAAGCATCTTGTTTCTCCATCAACTTCTAGTGACAGTTTTGCAGGGTACATCAATCTGGGCTGGAGGTTATTTTCTTTCAGGGCTTGTAACACTTGGCCCCAACCTCTTCTTGATCTGATGGTCTGTGTTGAGAAGTCAGCCGTGATTCTGATGGGCTTACCTTTATAGGTAATCTGTTTCTTTTCTCTGATGGCTTTTAATATTCTGTTTTTATATTGAATTTCTGGCATCGTGATTATTATATGTCTGGATGTAGATCTGCTTTGGTTGTAGGTGGCTGGAGTTCTGTATGCCTCACACAACTGAATGTCATTTTCTTTTCCCATGCTTGGGAAGTTTTCCTTAATTATTTCCATGAATAGCCTTTGTAATTCACCTGTATGTATTCTTGCTTCTTCATTCACATTTCTTATTCGTAAATTGTAGATTCTCTTGTCATCTTCTAGCCTTTGTATTGTTTCTGCCTGTTTCCTTGTTATTTTTAAGAGATCTTTCCTTTCATGATCACACACTGCCAACTTGTCTTCAAGTTTTGATAGTTTATCCTTAGTTTCTTTTAAGGGGTTTTGCCAGCTTTCAATGGAGTTTTTAATTTCCTGGTAGTCTCTTTGAGTCTGCTTCATGTATTCTATATTTTCTTTATATTCTTTATCAAATGTTTCTTTCCTTTTTTTGTGTTCCTCCTTTCTTCGGTCTGTATCATCCTGAGAGATGTTTCCTGAGAGCATTTCTTTTATTACTCTACTCATATCCTGCTTTACCTGATTTAATATTTCAGTTTTGAGCTCGTCTACAAGGTTCTGAAGATATCTCTTAATGTCCATTGAAGCCATGTCTGATGTTGTGTGTTTGCCTCCTTCAGTCTCCCTTGTTTTTCCTTGTCCTGGAACAGGGCTCTTAGGGTTCTGGGCTGAGGGCCTCTTCCTGCCTCTCTGTCCTGTCATGGCCCTGGCTTCCTCCACACAGGTTACAGTGCAGGTCCCAGCCCCCTCCCCTGTTGGCCACATTTCCTCCGAAGCACGCTGGTGAGGGACCTCCACCCTCTCCTGCCTATTCTTGTCACTGAGGTGTAAGCAGCATTTGTGTATGCCTGCCCCTCCCCACAGGGTCAGCCAAACTTCTGGGGCCTTCACCAAGTTAGTACTTGCTAGGCACAGGGAATTGATTTGGGACGGCTCATTGCCTCCTGGCCAGGGGAGCGGCCCAGTGCAAGCAAATCCCATGAATCTGCTCTGGGGAGGGAGCAATCAACTGAAGTCACTGTTGCTCCCAAGTTCAGGCTCCTCCTACCAGATTCCAACATGTTGCCCATTTGGTTGTGCCCTTCCCATGGAGGGGGGTCCCATTTCCAGCATTGACCGTGGATCAACGAGGGTCCCTCTGCCGGCTCCACTCTCGGTTGAGCTCACCAACCCCCGACTTCAGCGCTGCTGTGCTTCCTGTGAGTGGCAGTGGGAACAGTTCTGCTGGCTGCATGGATTCAAGCTGGCACAGACTTGGCGAGTCACTGTGAAAAGGCTATGTCCCTTAATTTTTAACTGTTCCAGTTGTAGTCCCGAAATATTTGACAAGCTTTTTTACTCCTGTGTCAAGAGGATCATCTCCCTCTGTCTGGGTCTCTCCAGGGTGTTTTATTCTGGCGTATGAGTTGTTTCTCCCAGGAGGCTCTGTATTTTGTTGCTCACTTGTCTTCTGTACATATCTGTACATAATATATCTTGCTTTTAACCATTCCTGTCCCCTCCCTTCACCCTCTCTTCTGCTCCTTATTTACAAAGTTTCATTTCTATTTTATCTTTCTTTTCTCATGTTTTTCTCTTTTGTTCCTTCTATCTCCCTTCCTCCTCCCTAGTTCTCCTTCGTGTTGAACATTTTATTCCTATTTCAAAATATTTATTACACATTTTGGTACTTATTTACACTTTAAGTTTCTCACATGAGGAAATAATGCAATATTTACATGTGTGTTCAGTTAATTTCACTTGAGTATGTAGTCTCAAGGTGTGCCCATGTACCTAGGAATATCTCATGTTTATCCTTCTTTATGGATGAGTAGTACTCCATTGTAGAAAAAATTCACATCTTTTTTATTCATTCATTGGTTGATGATCATTTGGGTTGTTTCCCTGATTAAACTACCATAAACCATGGTGCTAAAAATGTGGGTGTGTATATATCGCTGTGGTATGATGTTTTTAATTCTTGTAGGAAGATACTAAGAAGGAGAGTAGCTAGGTCAAATGGAATCTCTAGTTTTAGTTTTTTGAGGAATCTCCACACTGATTTTCACAGTGATTGTACCAGTCTATATTGCCAGTGGAGAGCGATTCCTTTTTCTCCAAACCTCTGCCAGCATTATTTATTGGTTGATTTCTTGATAATAACCATTCTTTTTAGAGTGAGCTGGAATCTGAGTGTTTTTTTTTAATTTTATTTCTCAAATGACAAGTGATATTTAACAGTTTTTCATCTGTTTATTTGTAGTTTGTACTTCTTCATTTGAAAAATGTCTATTCATTTTAGTTGCCCATTTTTGGATTGGGTCTTTAAATTTTGGAGTTCTGATATTTTTTAGTTCTTTATATATTCAGATATAATTCTTTATGAGGAATAGCTGGAAAAAATTTTCCCACTCTGAGTGTTGTCTCTTCACTCTTTTGTTGATTTTTTTTTTGCTGTGAAAAAACTTTTTAATAAGATCACCCTTGTTGATTGTTTATTGTATTTCCCATGTAGTCAGGGTTTTGTTCATGAAGTCTTTGTCTACATCTGTGTATTCAAGAGCTCTTCTTATTCTCCCAGAAGATTTACTCCTTCTGTGATATTTAGATCTTTGTTCCAATTTGATTTTATGATAAAAACTTTACAAAAAGTTGGGATTGATGGTCTTTATCAATATGACAAAAGTTCTCTATCACAAACAAATAGCCAACATTATACTAAATGACCCAAAATTGAAAGCTTACACTCTAAAATCAATAACGAGTCAATGATGTACACTATCATCATTCTTACTCAGTATAGTTCAGGAAATACTGCTCTAAGAAATTAGACAAGAAAAAGACATAAAAGGAATAAAGACGGAAAAGGATTGAGGTAAACTATCATTATTTGTGGATGACATGATACTCTACATAGAAGACTCCAGAAGCTCCACCAAAAGTTTTCTAGATTTAATAACCAAATTCAGTACTGCAGCTGGTATACAAAACTTGATAGCACTCAATTGGTAGCACTCAAAAATTGATAGCATTCCTGTACAAAAATAACAGACTCACTGAGAGAGAAGAAATTAGGGAAACCTCATCTTTCACAGTAGTATCCAAAAAAGAAAAGAAAAGAAATACTTAGGAACTAATCTAACAAAGGAAATAAAGGTTCTATATATTAAAAATTGCAGTAGTCTGAAAAAGGAGATTGAAGAGGCTATCAGGAAATGGAAATATTCCTTGATCTTGGGTAGGAAGAACCAACAGTGAAAATGGGCATAATCCCAAAATTGTTATACAGATTTAATGCAATCTCAATCAAAATACCAATAGCATACTTCTCAGAATTAGAGAAAACCACCCTAAAATTTATTTGGAACCAGAAGAGACCTTAAATAGCAAAAGCAATTCTGGGCAACAATAGCAATGCAAGAGACATCACAATCCCTGACTTGAAATTATACTATAATTCTACTGTGATACATGTGTGCATGGTACTGGGGAAAGAAAACAGACCCAAGGATCAATGGAACAGATTAGAAGATGCAAGAATCAGCTCCAAACACACTCAGCCACCTTATCTTTGATACAGGAGCCAAACACATTCACTGGAAGAAAGAGAGCCTCTTTGATAAATGGTGCTGGAAAAACTGGCTTTCCACATGTTGAAGACTAAAACTAGACCCATATTTCTCACAGGTATGGGTGAGATCTCATGAGAACCCAAAGGGAGAACTCAGAGAGTCTATGGGAATCTGGAAAGTTGGCGTTATCTTAAAACATTGTAAATTCTTTTCAAGAGGAAAGCAGCAGAAGAGTCAGGAAAAGAAAGTATATGGCACTTTGGGAGAGTTATGTATGTCTCCCCTAAACTGGATGATGGGATTCATGTGGTGATATATGATTAGAGACCTCTGTAGGGTCAGACTCCAAAGGGTAAGGTCAGAGAGTTGGGACTTCATACAGAGTGATAATAGTCATCTCAGAATTTTAGGCAGGGGAGTTACATGATTTGCATTTTAGAAATATACTCTAGTCAAGTGTGGATAGCAGACAAACTAGCAGGTCACTTAAGCTGTTGGTACAGTTTGTTAAGTGTTGAGGATCTGACGGAAAGCAATGGTATTGGAGATGCCATATGGTATTGTAGGGGAAGGAACCTACAGTATGTATAAGACTTGTTTGGGGAGTCACAATTTAACTGTGGGGTAGGGGAGGAAAGGGAGGAACCAAGTAAAGTTTCCTGGGTTAGGTGACTGAGTGGCTTGTGGCACAATTCATGGATATTGAGAGCAATAGAAAAATTTGTGGGTTTGGAGCAAAGAATGGGAGGTGATGAATATGAGTTTATTGGTACTTATGAGACATTCAACGAAGAATTTCCTCAGAGTTAAAATCGGTGCTAAAAGTGACAGTTTTGCAATTTACCAGCTTATAGATGATTGTTAAATCAGTGGAAGATAGTGACATGTATAGTAATTTATAAACTGAAGAGTCACCAGAGTTTGTAACTCTAAAACAACACACTTTGCACGGAGAGAGCACAGAGCTTATGAAGGAGACAGAAGCAAGGTTAAAAATAATCTAGAAGTGTGTGGGGTAATGGAAGTGATGAAAAGGCACATGTTGATCACCTAGTGATGTAATTTTGGACAGAGTTAGAAAGGAATTGTACACTAAAGAGCCTCTGTGATGTAGCAATTATGCGGGGAGTGGGGCTTGGTAGGTGATGATCTCTGGTGGCTGGACTGAATTTTCTTAATAGGAACTATCAATCATTTACATTGTTAAAGGAGTACATACTGTAGAATAGGATATGATATTTGATTATAAAATGGTGAATGTTCAAATTTTAAAAATTTATTTCAGTAAATGACCATTAATCCTTTACAATATTCTCCATCACTTCAAACTCATCTTGTCTCATCATTTTTGCCACTTTCTGTTGGAAGTCTTCTTTCCAGAATGAGTGTCATTAGTTGCATTGTCATGTGTGCCTCGGTGTCACAATTCAAAACATTTACCTTGCATAATTGTTTTAACTCTGGAGAAGAGCCAGAAGTTTCATGATGGCAGATCTGGTGAATAAGATAGTTGAGGATCACCATAATGTTTATATTTGACAGAAATCTCCATACCAGAGGCAATGTGTGACACAGTGCTGTCATGACCAGGACGAAACTGTCCATTTTCCAGGTCATTTTCTATACATATATTTCTTAAATGCTCTAATGAAGCCTCATAATATTTAGAGTTTGTAGCAGTGTTCCTGGGTACAAACTCAGTTTACATAATTCCATCACAGTCAAAAAGTGCAGTCAATATACCTTGATGTTGGACCTTGATTGATAATGCTTTTTTTGCATGAGGAGAAATGGATGATTTCCTTTAAGACCTCTGAACCTTGATCTCAGGATCATAACCACAGACCCAAGTTTCATCTCTTACAATGACATTTCTTGAAAAGCTGCAGTCTAAAATAGTATGATCATGTAATTCCATTGAAATTGATGTTAAAATTTTTCATACTGTGTTATTTGTTATCTGTGATTTATGGTGCACTTTAAAACACACCTCCTCTGTGTATAGCTCAACTTAGACTGATGCCAGCAAACAAGTTGAAGCTTGTCGCACACTGTTACGAGGTTCCTTGTGACTCTTTCTGTATTAAAGGTTCGTGCCTTTCCACTGAATGGCACTGGGCAGCAGCATTGACTCTAATTTTGATTACACCTGTATGTTTCAGAAGTTTGAGATCCAAACTCTTTCAAGCTTAGATGAAATCTTCATGCACTTGACCCCAGTTGCGGCTGAGGAATAAAGTTCCTCAAAAGTCTTGAAAATAATCACTTGCATAAAAGAAGGTGGAGATGACAATGTCTCAGGCCATGAAACATGGAAGAGATAATTTTTGTTTATAAAGTGTTGATACTCATTTTCATCAATTAAGCACTTCACTGAATAGAAACTAAGTGTGCCCAGTGGAATGAATGACCTCAAAACTGTATTCTGAAGGTCTTGCTAGGACAAAGTAGCTCCATGCATATGAATGTACCTTCATATGCATGAAGGGTTATTTGAGGTTATCGATCTAAAATACGACAGTATTCATTTAGGTATGTTTGGTATTTAATTCTCCTTGTGAATTTTATTAGATCACGCATTTGACTGTTGCAGGTCTTTCCTCATTAGGAATAACATTTAATAAAGACACCTTTTTTCTTTCTCCATATCCATGGATCCTTGAGATCCTTGGGTTGCTTAAAGAAGGCAGAGACATTTTCCATTTGCCTATCTCAAGGAGAGATTAGTGACGCCCATGATTTCTTCTGGACAGTGTGAAGTACTCTGTGCCCCAGTTCCAGGATGAATGACAGAAGCAGAACTGCCCACGGATTTTGTAGCTTTCAGTGTCATATTTTTAGTTATGCATCTGTCTTGTTTCTACCATGATGACTACTCATTTTTCATAGAGGAGGTAAGGTGTTTATTGTTTGTCTTTCTGAAAACTTATCTACTTTATGACCTTTTTGACTGTAACACTGATAATTACATCCAAGTTCCAACAATGTACATTCCTTGGTGATCCATAAATGTCAAGCCTTATGTATATCTCCCCTTTTCTTTGCATCCATGTGCAAAAAAATCATAAACCACAATTTTTATATAGCACAAAAGGGAATTTTAGGTCTTATCTAGAGGCCAGCGAGCACTATCCATAAGGAAAAAAAAAAGGAATGTTTTATAACCAGGGAAGGTCATTAGATAAACACAACTATTTGGTTTCCTGAAGATTTCTCACTAGGAAGAGGCCTTTATCTTGTTTTGAAATTTTGTGCCATGTTTTTTCTTGCTTTTTCTCTTTAAAATAAAAAAAGAGGCATAAAAAACTTTTATGCCTCTGCTTTGTTAATATTAGATTTCTTATATCAGCATCAACAACAGAGATAAAGTGCTTGTCTTTTTATTTACTCTAGCTGCAGGATTTTAATTCATTGACTTCCTACTAGACCTAAGCATTATGAATGATATCAAACTATCATGATGCATAATAGGATTTAGATTAAATTATTAGAGTGTTGCTGCTTAAAGTGTAGTCCAAGGTCCATCAGCATTGTTAATACACAGCATTTTGTGAAAATGCAGAATCTTCAACTCAACTTAGATTTACTGACTCAGTATGTGTATACTGACCTGATCTCTGAACAATATATTTATGTATTGAATTTGAGGAGCACTGATCTAGTTGAATAATAATCATGCAACTATCCCAAACTAGTTATTTTTTTTGTTCAAGAAATTATGAGAATGCCTGTTATTGCTCAAAATACTTAATAGAATCTTTCTATACATCAGGAATTCCATTAGTAAATCAGCTAATTAGTTGGCAACAAAGGAGACATTAACATTTAAAGAAAAGAATAATGATCATAATATTTTTCATTTTCCAGCTGTCTTATTTTCCAAATTCAGTTTTGTTCTGGAGCTCAAGTAAAGATGAACAGGTTTAAAAATTTAGTTTTAAAAATGTCTTTTTCATGGCTTGGGTAAATAAATAAATTTATTTCATTTTGTGCCAGTATTCACAGTAGATAGTTTCTTGATATGAGTGAAGGTTAATTGATGAATTACTTATGTGGTACGCACAGTTTTTATATCAACAAAATCTTACCTTAGTAACTGTTTAATAATAGAAATAAAGGCTAAGGGGAAAGGAAAGCACATGGGAATACCTAGATATCATCTAGCTTTTCAGTATATAGGTGCCATCAACATTATGTCTATTAAATAAAATGTTGACTAAGTCTTTGAGTCCTATAACCAATACCTACAGTTAACGTGCAGTTTCTATTGATTCTTCTGCTCATGGTCACCTTGGATGCATCTTCCCTTCTCTCTGCACCACGAGCTGTACTCCAAAGGTCTTCTCTCTTCCTGCATAGTTTCCTGCCCACCCTTTCCCCACATATAGCCACAGCCTCCTTTTAAAACCCTAAACAAGTTTATTTACTCTCTACTTAAAAATTTTAAAACCAGTAGTCTGAGCAACTATTTAGAGGACAATAATATGCACTATAGTAATTATTGCAGATTTCCTACTGTCTTATTACTGTTTCAATTCATTATTGTTCTGTTTTACTCCCTTTAAAATTAAATAAAAAAAATTCTTCACTGGTACTTCATATATTACTATGCTACTTCCCAGCACATCCTAAGGTACCATGTGGGTTTTTTTTTTTTTTACCTGTCTGATATCACTGTCCTTGTTCATCTCATGTCTAATCTTTAGATTTTTTGCGGTTCCTAAATAAAATACTGAATACCTGACTCCTTCACCACGAGGGCTTTGTATACCTTGTTCCTTTTCTTATGTGAGGTTTCTTATAATGTCAGCTTTTAGAGAGAGCTTTCCCTGAATCTGAAGTCTAGCCTCCCCATGATTCTCTATTTTAACTCCCAATTTTTGCTCTCACTAGCTCACTCTAAATGAAATCTATAAATGTTATGCATTTGTGTTTGTTGAATATGCAGGTGACTTTAAAACAAATATAAACACTTGTTTACTGTTTTGTTACTTCTTTGAACTTCTGTAGTTTCTAATTCATTTTGCAAGTAATTGATTTTAAGAAAATCCTTTCAGGTTCATTATGTGAAAAATTTAATGATGACATTTTGCTCTTTGTAGAAAAGCACAGCACTGTAAACAAAATTAAGACACCAAGGGAATATTTTAATGGAACATTTTGTTAAATTTCTATCAAGGTAACCAATTGACTAGCCTGTTAGCCTCAATATTTGTGTTACCTTGTGGTTGATTTTGAGAAAAAGAAGTGTGGCAGTTACCCTTTTAACACTATAATTTCTTTTTTTATTTTTTTAAAGAGAAAATGAAAAAAACAGAAAAGAAGCAAACAAACCTAAACAACAAAAGCAAAACAATGACAACAAAAAATAACAATACCTATATGAGTTTTCAGTACAAGATGATAGGAATTTAACAATGATTGTTATACTGCATATTGTTATTTTCAAAATAGCTTTGAAGGTTACCAGATATGGTAATAAAACAAAACAGTAAAATGCAACAAAACATTGGATTTCAAAAATAAGACAGAAGGAAATTCCCCACATATGCCATGGTGCACACTACCATCCTCCAAATAAGTGCCCAGACCACCAGCCCGAGGCCTGCTAAGTCAATCAAACAACACAGGCATTAAGTTATTCCTTTCACCTCAGATACTGTCATCTCACCCTGAGTTCCTCTGAATCAGCCAGTTGCCGATGCGGGTGGGGTAGGGGGTGGAGTGGGGTGGGGATGCTCTTCTGGTTTCCCAGCCTGCGCACTGGCTAGCTTTGGGACAGTGTGGTTCAGCTTCTTGCTGAGTCTCTTTCCATTCCCTTTGGAGGACCCTAGCTCATGGGAGTCACTGTAATTTCTTAGTATTGCATATAAATCAAGTTTCAGGGCCACAAATGCTCATAAATAAGGCCAAATTCCCTGGGAAGCAGAGTCTTACAGTGTTATGAGCCAGTGGACTGAGAGTGTAGCTTGTGTTTAGCATGAGGTCTTGCATTTGATCCCTAACAAACACTGTAAGAGTGGGGCATGGTGGTGCACACTTGTAACCCCAGCATTCAGGAGGCTGAGGTGGGAAAATTGTTGAGAGTTTGAGGCCAGTCTGAACTACATGGCTAGAGCCTATCTCAAACAAACATACAGACTATAAGAGGGAGAGAGAAAAGGGAGGAGAGAGCCAAGAGTGAGGAGAGAGAAAGAAGGGAGAGAAGAAAAGAGAAAATGAGAGGAACATAAAAGAAATCATGAGCTCAAGTCTGAGCTGTAAGACTGTGAGACCGCTCTTACATTTCAGGTGATTCTCCACTGCTGTCTCTTCTCGAAACCATGCAAAGGGTTACATGCTAACACTGCTCTGCATTTATGCCACGTAGACACCTCAGAACTTTAGATCCAGAAGGAAGCCGAATGTCCAGTCATGTGGCCATCTCTCCCACCATGTGAGGGGTGCTCTGGTGATAAGTTTCCACCTTTGGGACGTGAGTGAGGGAGAGAGGATGGACATATTGCATTGAGGAGAGCATTTGGGTTACTACAATCACATGGTAGTGGTGTCTGTAGGATTTCACAAGTTGAAGTAAACGGTGAAAAGCATCTGGTAAGTGTTTTAGGTATACTTACTTGAAGAGTCTGGATGATTACATGGATAGATTTAATGTATTTTAAACCTGCACATTCAGGCCTTTATTAGTTTGCTAAGTGTCATCAGCTCAGTAACCTACAAGAGAGAAGTGTAGCACTTCAGGCTTCTGAGTGCCAAAACTTTGTGATCAAGGCGTCTTCAGGGTTGGTGCCTTCTGTGGGCAGTGAGAAGGATCTGTTCCAGGCCCTCCTTGGCATGCAGATGTCTTATCCCCATGTCCTTAGTTTGTGTCATCCCCATGTCTGTATCCCATTTCCCCCTCCTTAGAGGGATGCTAATTGCATTAGGTTGGGTTGGTACCTCTTGGATGACTCAGTTTAACTCAGTTGCTTCTGTAGTGCCCCCACCTCTAAGGTCACATTTTGAGGAGCTGAAAATCAGGACTCTAACGTGAACATTTTGGGGACACAATTCAACCCACAAGAGGTCCTAATTAATTAATTAGATGTATGGCACCCAGTAATAGAGGCAGTAAAAATTATTTGCTTTGTTTGGCTATAAAATATATCGCACATCCCAAAAATATAAAAATCTAACTGCACTTACAGAAATTAGCATGTGCTGTATGTACACATAGCGTGCGACCCACAGCAAACTGTAATAGAACTATGCTTTACTAAAGGAGTTAGTTAGGATCACTCTCCAAATTGGAATTTGTCTTTGAGCAGTTACTCAGTCTTAATTGAAGCCTATTACTAGCACCCTTTTGAGGTCGAACTTTGTTATTAATAATTTCACACTTAATGCTAGAGGAAAAATTTTTAGCAGAAGCTATATGTTCTAATGAAGCTTGAAGCTTACCAGAGGTTGATTTTAATGTTTCTTTTGCTTTCTCACTAATGAGACCTAAATAAAAGATGGATAGATTTTTTTTTCATTTCTCATTACTTAATAGCCAAGTCACATTTTAATTTTACATTGAATTGCCCATAAAATATTAAATAAGGTAAACGTAGCACAATTTATAAAAATTAGGAAATGTACTATATATATTTTTTCCTAAATCCTTTGCTGGGGTTTGAAAAGAGCCTCAGCGAAATCTATTTTCTTTTTTTGAGATGGTGCTCTGTGGTAGGAAGAGGGCACTAAAACTCTGTAATTGCATCTTCTTGGTGAGATAAATAAACAAAAGCCTATGTTCATGCATCACTTCTATTTTCCCTGCTGTGTTCCTAATCTTTTTTTTCTTCTACAGACACAAAATAATGCTAATTTTCACCTTCAGGGAAAGGTTAGTCTGCCATTTCTCATGGCCACATATGATGGCACCTCCGATGGGAAGTCTATGTAATGGTCTCGTCTCCCGGTATCTCTTGGCCTTTCCACCCAGCTCCTGTCAGTGCTCTGCGGTGTTTTTCAAAAAGTGTGTGGGTTCGCAGTCTGCCTGATGTCCTCATTATGGCCGCTGCGGCCCTCTTTGACTGACAGCCACGGTGGAACAAACGCTGTGATTCATATGCTTCAGTAGCTGTTTTACCACTGGCCTGGGGCTGATGGCTGAAGCAGACAGCATAGCGGTGTGATGTGACTACCTGGAGCCAAATTTAGAGTGACTCAGATGAATTAAACTGATTGTGATTTGCAATCCAAGAAAGTAAGGTTGCAGAAGGTCAACCTCCTTTTTTTTTTTTTTTTTTTAATCTTGGTCTTTAGCTAAGCTGTAATAGTACTGGGATGGATTTTATTTAAATCTGGTTTTGTTGAATCACAACAAAAATAGAAGTTTTTTGGGTAAGATTTCATTCTTAAGGGATATAACTATTAAAAATTTTTTGTATTTTAAAGAGAAAAAATAATAGGAACGATGCAGAATTTCAAAACAAAATGATAGGAAATTAACAATGGTTATTATATTGCATATGGTTATCTTCAAAATAGCTGCTCAGATTACCAGATATATGCATGCAAAATTGATCAAACAATATAAGCACTAACTGTTCTAACTGTTCCTTTCGATTAATGAGTAATACACTTATCTTACCTAGCATATATATATATATTTTTTCCCCCTTCCTTTTTTTCTCCTTTCCCCCATCCCACTTATTATTTCCTTTTGAGCAGTTTATTTCCCTTTTACAATATTTATTTTACTTTTGGATGACATTTACTGTTTCAGTTTCTTACACTAGAGAGACACTATGATGTTTACACGTGAGTCTAATTTATTTCACTAATGAGTATGGCCTCAAGTTGTATCCATTTACCTATAAAAACCTCAAGTTTATCCTTCTCTGTGGCTGAGTAGTATTC
Source organism: Hydrochoerus hydrochaeris (assembly GCA_004027455.1). NCBI lineage: Eukaryota > Metazoa > Chordata > Mammalia > Rodentia > Hydrochaeridae > Hydrochoerus > Hydrochoerus hydrochaeris. Next base: position 107,012 of record PVLA01000105.1, read on the forward strand.
TAGTGTATAAATATACCACATCTTTTTTATACATTTTTCAGCTGATGGGCATTTGGGTTATTTCCAAAATTTAGCTATTATAAATTGTGCTGCTGTAAACATGGGTGCATATATGTCACTGTGGCATGCTGTTTTCAATTGTTATGAAAAAATATCCAGAAGAGGAATAACTGGGTTGAATAAGTCCTCTAATCCTAGTTTTTGGAGAAATCTCCACATTGAGTTCCACAGTGGTTGCACCAGTCTGCACTCCCACCAACAATGTCCTCCACCCCACCACAGCCCTGCCAGCATTTGTTATTGGTTGATTTCCTGATGATAGCCATTCTTTCTGAGTGAGATGGAATCTCAGTGTTGTTTTAATTTGCAATTCTTAAATGACCAGAGATGTTAAACATTTTTTCATATATTTGCTTACAATTTCTCAGTGGCACAGAGCCTGCTTGGCAAGCATGAGGTCATGAGTTTGATTCCCAGTACCAAAAACAAACAAAAAAACAAAAACAAAAACAAAACAAAGTAAGATATAACCTTATTAAATATTTGTCAGAACTCACATGGAGATTTAGCTTTGACTTTTTAGAAGGTGCTATATAATAAATATGTGGACACACATTCTCTGTCTTACGTATGCATTAAAGTTCCTGTTCCTCACTCTATTGTCAAGAATCATTTTTAGTCTTGAAACTACTTTTGGAGAAAGATATGGATTAAACACATACAGACCTGAGCAAATCCATGTGCTCTCATCTCCAAGCCTTCACAGCTTTTGAAAGGTACAGAGATCAATATACAAAACTTCTTTTACCTGCCAGTTGAGCTCTGCCAGTTTAGTGGGTCTGAAATCTGGCTGCATAGGTAATCTTATTACTTTCTTTCTTTCTTTTTAAAAACCTGGTTATTTTCTAAAACAATAATAACATCAACAGCCAGGCTAGTACTTGGGATACTGAAGCAGAACGTTTGCCATGTGTTCAAGGCCTGCCTGGGGCTACATAGTAAGACCCTGTCTCAACAAAACAAAATGAAACAAACAAACAACAACAATAACAGTAAGTCCAAAGAATCATAAGCCTCCATCCAGAGCCCTTTAAGCATGTCTCTGGGATATATCCTGGTAATAGGTGCCTGTATACAGGTACCTCATGTAATATTAATGCAAGGATAGGTATGGGAACATCTGTCTGGGTTGAAATGATTGACCACAGTGGTTTCTTTGAATTTTCCAAATAACCTATAGTAGGATAGCTAGAAAACTCTGAGATAACTCATACTGCATGGTAAATTGTGCCCTATTCCCTGCAAGTTTTTTAAAAATTATTTTGAAGGTAGTAAAATAAAACAGAATAAGACAGAATAAATCCAACTGAGACAATGCAGTGAAATTGGTACAGAACTTCACAGCAGGTTACCGGGATAACAGTAATAGGTACCATAGTATATCTCATTATCTTCACAACATTTGTCCTTTCAATCAGGTATAGCAAAATCAAACAAAATACAGAACATCATAAAACCTATCAAAACAGAGTATTGAATAGAGCAATACAATTAATCAAAACAAAGCAAAACAGTGGTAACAATATTTGCCTTCAAAGAGATGGTAGAATGAATCCCCCCATATTTGCTATATTGCATATGGGGTTATCCTCCCAAGACATGCTTAGACCTCTGGCCCCCATTTGCTAATGGGGGGTTGGGGGTGGAGGATGGGATGTTTGATTCTCAGCCTACATGCTGATAGGCTCACGGCTGCTTACCAAGGAGGCAAGCAGGTGGCTTTGTTGCCCAGCAGCCTAAGTTCCAACATGAGGAGGATCTCCAGAGACACTGGCTGGCCGAGTCACTCCCTGGGTTACCTGCCACTCACTTGAGCCATGGCTGCTCTCCCTGAAAGTTTTATAATATAATTTATGATGTTTAAAAAAATTTTTTTAAAGATGTCTTGCTATGCAGTTCAGGCTGTCCTTGAGCTCACTTTGTAGCTCAGGCTGGGCTTGAACTTGCAGTGATCCTCCTGCCTCATCCTCCAGAGTTCTGGGATTACAGGCATGTGTCATCATGCCTGGCTAAAAATAGACTTTTAATGGTGTCAAATTACTCTCTTGTGATCGGTGAAAGTTTAACTACAATTTAGAAAGTACATCGTGCATCTTGTTACCTCTAGGGTATCTTGTAACTAGAAATAGTTCATATACTATTGGAAAACAGACAAACAGGATGCATATTGAGAGCCCTTTAATTATCTGATTAAGCAGAATGCACTGATTTGCCTGTTTCCATCGAGGCCAGTCCTCCCCACATCCTATGCGATGGCTCAGTGCAATTTAATTTGTAACTTTATTCCCCCAATCCTTGAATGTAGTGCTTGCTTTCAGAGTTTAAGATGGAGTTCTCTGTCTTCCTCATTCAGAATATCTTGTCTGAAGAATCATTTTATATTCGTTTCTGAAGTATAGACTCTTAACTCCTAGCATATCTGACAAAGAGTCAAATAATGTTGTGAAAAACTTGGAAATATCTGATATATAAAATGAGGTTATGTAAATGTGTATTAAAAGCATATATACATCAGAAAAGTAATCTGGGAAATATATACGTTAAGGCACCAACTTTGGGTCTGTGTTTGGCTTGGCTTGAGTTTTCATTTTTAACATTTGAAGATCAGACCTGAGCAAGATGGCAGAATGGCACCTCTTTTAAAGTCATGTTATTCTGTGTGTGTATGGACTGCCCTTGTGAGAGTCTGCTTTTTTATTTTGCAAGTTCAAACATCCTGTTTTACTCTTTGTGTGAACTGTCCTTACCTTTTATATAAGTTGTGTGTGAAAAATCGGCCAATCACTTTATATTTACAATTAGTAACTAGTTGCATTAAGTGTTAACCACTCAAAGTGAACTTGGAGAACATTTGGAATTTAGCTCACTCTTCACAGATATTCTTTTTAATCTTTTACTAATCTACTTTAAGATTTTTCCAGTAAAACATTCATTACTGTTTAATAGCTTATACTCCTTGGTTTTGTAACTGAGGTGTCCAGTTTTCCTTCTCCAGCATAAGGTGCTTTTGGCTGCTCAATACAACCTCAGAATGCATGTGTTGATGGGAGCCCCAAACCAGTGCCCCATAATCATTCAGCAGGTTCTTGGAGGAGGAATAGGGCGTAATGGAAAAAGAGATGGAGCCTGTAGATTAAAGCAGGCATTAGCCAGGGGAAGAGATGATAACCCAGGGCCATGTGACACTTCCACCCCTGCCAAGACTACACACTCAGCTAACAAAGTCTGGGTCAGTCATAGCTGCTAACATTCTGCATGTGTCCTTGTGGTCTTTCTCTCAGTCCTCTAGGTCTGTGGAGCATCTCAGGATTTTGCAGTGTCAGGAATAAAGCGAGAGGCCTTGGGATCTTGTGCCTCTCTTTCTAGCACCATAAAATCTTTCTGGGTTTCTCACTTTTGCCTTTTATTCCTTTACTTTTCCATAGTAATTCTGAATAAGGATTTCCAGAAGGAAATTTTTTTTTAAAAAAAAAAACTTTTTTAGATAAGAAACTAAGCAGCCAAAAAAGATTTATCTTCTCCTGTAGAGAGAGCTCAAGTGTTAGAAAGATGATGCCAGATCTTGTGAGAAAATTTCCCTGAGGATTAGTAATGTCTGCATGTGAGGATTAGTCAATTGGGTGTTTGTGTTAATAGTCACCTTGACAACAGCCAAAAAGAAAAAGGCAAGAGGAAAAAGAGGCTAGATTTTTATGACAAAATAGGTGAGTTGCAGAATTCAAACGAAGAATATAGAGAGCAATGAAATTAACTGAAGAGTCAGTATACTGCAAGGCAAAGTAAATTACCGAAATAAGTAAATTATAACTTGACCTAAACAAAACACCCCTTTTGTTTATTGCACATCCACTAGAATTGGTCCCATTCAAATAATTATTTAATTGAATATTTTCTTTACAGAATTCCTGTGACTTAACATCGTTCTAAAGATGAGCACAACAAAATCTTAGAGATAAACAACTTGGCCTGACATCAGAAAATCACTACCAGTTGCTATTGGAAATACTGTGCTAGAACTGGCATTTGAAACCTGTCTTTTTCTGCCTTGTTGTAGTACTCTTTCTGTTCTAACACACTAAAAATTACAACAGTCCTATACAGTTGCCTAATATAACACTTTTGTGTTACTCTCTGAATCTTCCTTTATATGTGTACATACATATGAGAAGTATAATATGGTCTATCATGTTATTGTCAGCACAGCATAACTGATGAACCAAACTCTCTAGGTCAGATAGATTTGTCTTATTCCTGTTCCACATTCCCTTCCTCTGAATGAATGGTTAGTTATTATGGTTTGTGTTTGGCTGGGCCCCCAAAGCCTCGTGCAATTGTGGACGTGGCTGAGTCTGGTGTTCATGATTAGTTCGTTGTCTGGCACTGGGATTGGTGGTGTGAGTACTGCACCACCCAAGGGTGGAGCTGGCATACAGTATAAGGGCAGGAAGAAGGCATGTCTTTCCTCTTTTTGTTCTGTTTTTTGTACTTGCTGTTTATGGTGGCCATGAATGGCTGTCCTGCCATGCTATTCTGCCTTGAAGCAGTTAACTATGGACTGAAACTCCCCAAACAGATAAATAAACCTTTCTTTTCCTAATTTTGGCGTCAGATATTTTGTCTAAGCAATGAGAGAAAAGTAACCAAGACAGGAATTCTGCATCACTTTTATTCTCCCAAACCAAGGCGTTGCTGATGTTTTGGACTGGATAGCTCTTTGTTGTGGGGACATGAATGTTTACTATAGGAGTCTCAGCAGCATCCATGGTGTTAATCTACTAGACACAGGCACATAACACTGCCTGATGAGAAGATCCAAAATGTCTTCATGGTTGCTGCCAAGTATCTGCAGAGTGAAGCTGTCTCAGTAGAGAACCACTGTTCAAAACTCATGTGAGGAACTATCAAAGAATGTAATCTCTCACTCAGTTTCTTTCCTGCATATTAGGAATTCTAAGCAATGTGTTGCTTAGGCATTGTGTTAGTCAGAATGAGACAGATTTATGCTGTGATAATAATGCCCTAACTGTCTTACCATGATAAGCTGTTCTCTAGTGCAGCTGTTCTTCCTAAGGCAGCTTTCCATTCCAGGTGGCTTAGGTCAGTCTTCCAGCAGCTCAATACCCACGAGTGTTTTTGTGATCATTACAGCAGGGAAAGAGAGAGCATCAGAAGTCATGCATGCAGTACTAAATATGTTCCTCAGGAATGGCACAAGTTCCTTCAGCTCACACTTTAGTGAGCAAAGCATGGTTGATTGGCCATGTCTAACTTTGAAGCAGAGGAATGTTTAGCCCTCCATTCCTAGGAGAGAATACTGGTGAGCATCAGTAATGTGTACCAGAGTTATCTAATGACTCTTGTCTGAATGTCCTACAATGACTTGAGCTAAATTCTAGGAGGCAAGATTCAAGTGAAATTTCAAATGTAGTATTTAGCCATTGGTTCTGGAGCAAATACATACATGTGAAATAGTAAGCAGACCAGACGATGCATGTTATGTGCAATAAATTATAAAGATATGCTTCAAATTTAAATATTGTGAAGTATTTACATTTTTGTGACTTTTATATGATATTATCTTTCAATAAAGACTATGATATGTCCCTAGGTTTTTAAAAAGTACCCTCCATTAAAATGCTTTGATCTTTTTGGCTAAATGGATTCCTATATGCTTTATAGTTTGTTACTGTTTTTGAATAAGATTTCCCCCTGCTCCATTTCTATTACTAATAATATAAAATTTTGCTTTTTGTATATTTTCCTTCACACAGTTGTCTTGATCTGATTCATTTAAATATTTCGCATACCTCATGTACTGTGCTCAGATCCCTTAGTGAAGTAGTTATCGTGACTTAGACCCTGAGCCATTGCTGTGATCATCTGGGACCTTGTTAGAAATCCCAATCCTGGGGCTCAACTGAGACCTGTGCATCTCTGTGCATTGTGTTCTGCATGAAGAAATAGGTGTGTGATCACACTTGAAGAAGTGATGACATTTTCCCTTTTTTTTTTTAACTAGTTGTAATATTGCCTTTTCTTTTCTTACCTAGCATCAGATGAAACATAAAGAATAATATTTGGTGCTAATGGAATTAATCTTGACTTTGATTTTATTTAAGAGAAGTTTGTTTTTTGTTAGTTTCTGCTCTTCAGAAACTATTTGAAAGGCCTTTATTTGAAGTTTTCATACTTAGAGTTTTAAGCGGAATGACTACTGTATTTAGCAAATGTTTTTCAGAATTTATTGAGATAATTATAGGAGTTTTCACCTGTAAGTTGCTAGTATTTGAAATGGGTTTTGTGTATTTTATGGGTTCATGGAATGAATACAACTTGGTGAACTTATTGTAATATGCTACCAAATTTGATTTGCTGTTGCTTAGTATTTCCTGGCATCCTGGTTAATTGTATTATTTGTTTTCCCCAAACCAGCAAAAATAGTACTCTTTAATAATAGTATTGGTCCTCACATCCTTAAAAATCCATCTTTTCTTGTGTTGGCTTGAAAAGTTAATTGAATTTTAACACTGTATGTTTAATGCAGTTCCTTAGACTTCAAATTAGAACAACAGTAATAACTGACTCCATTTGTTCTCGTTAGAATTCTACCAAATATCTGGCTGGGTAGTTGCCCTCGCCAAGTAGAACATGTAACCATCAAACTGAAGCATGAACTGGGGATTACAGCTGTCATGAATTTCCAGACGGAAGGGGATATTGTCCAGAATTCCTCAGGCTGTAACCGCTACCCAGAACCCATGACTCCAGACACTATGATTAGACTATATAAAGAAGAAGGCTTGGTCTACATCTGGATGCCAACACCAGATATGAGCACCGAAGGTAAGATAAAAAGTAACACTCTGGTTCTAGGTGAATGTTTCAGAGAAACCATTGCTGTCTAGCTATATATAATTGAATGTCTTAATTACAAGTGGTAGAAATGCCATTAATATAAGGCTTTAAGCTTAATTGATTTAATATATATCTTGTGACACTTGAGCTAAGATTTTGTGTAAAACAATTAATTCATTTATTAGATGTTCATTTATTGTGCATGTGGCATTACACCAGTGGCTGATTACACAATGATAAAGACAGATAGATACAACTCCTGTCCTCATGAAGGTTATAGTCATATAGGGATGGCAAACATTAATCAAATAAGTGAATAAAAATTTAAGCATGTGATGGGTTTTTTGTTACACAGATATTATTATGAGAGCATGAACAGGTAATCTGGGAAGTAATGTTATTGTCAGGAAGTAATGTTTGAGCTAAGTCTGAGTGTGAACCGGGGGGAACAGTGAGGTGGAAGACACTCACTTCTCCCAAACAGAAGGACCAGCTTAGAAGCCTCCGCATGGCAGGAGAGGGTATGATGTGCTGCAGGAACTCGAAGAGCAGTGTGAGAGGCAGCGGAGGGTTCGGGGAAGAGCTCTACCAGGATTTGTGCTGCACTTGGATTTGTGCTGCACTTTATACAATCCTCGAGCAGTTACAGGAGGTGCATGGGTAGAATTTGCCCAGATGCAGCTTTTGTTTCCCACAATGCACTATGATTGCAGTATGGAGAATGAACTGGAGATGGTCCAGGGGGTTCCTGAGGAAGTGAGTACCATCACGAGTGTGGGAGATGATGTGAGAGGTACACAGAGACAGCAGCTAGGCTGGGGAGTGCTAGTGAGGCTAAACTGATTGCACAAGTACTTGTGGAGCAGGTGCTTAAGGAAAGGGAATTGTGTAGCCTGGGTGCTGCTAAGAAAGCAGACATGGTATGGTTTCGATCTAATGGTAACAGGCAGTAAGACAACTTCAAAACTAATTACAATGCACAGAAGAATGGATGTGAGAGGCATGAGTCACATGTATGAGAGGGTGATGGCCTAGGAGGAGCTCTACACTGTGAAGGGGCCCAGGAAGGCGTGGGAAGGCCATGGCCCTCGGGGTAGGCAGAGCTTTGACAGAGAGATGTGGAGGGAGGAAAAACATAGACCACGGCACAGAGGCATGGGATTGAAGTGGAGTGATCTACAGCTCATCTTGCTTATTTGGGATAATGTAACATCCTGTTAGCCTGTTGAAAGGATTGGAGATAATGATCTACAGTTGAGAAAACCAAGTTGTACTGATAGTATCAACAGTATATCAGCAGGGGGAAGCAGAGAGCTGTGGAAATGGCACAGGACACAGGCATTTGATGACTTGCTATTCTGGGGGAAATAAGAAACCTTTGCCTAGCCTTGGATCCAGATTGTCAGCACTCTTCTCCACGATGTATATTATGCATCAAACTCCTAAGAAATTTACATACATTAAGTCATTTAATTCTCCCAATAAAACGCTGGGCAGTTATTATAGTTATCTCTAGGTTGCAGAATAAGAAATTGAGATACCTAATGTTAAATAACATGATCAGATCATAGAACTTAGAAAGAACAGCCTGAATTTTAGAGTTGGCAGCCTGACCCAGAACACTGCTTCAGAAACCGTATGATGAAGCTGCTCTCTGAAGTCTCACATTTACTCTTCCTGTAGATTCTATGTGCTCACATGATTTCAGTGCTTCATGTTCATGATCAGCTGGAGCCGTGCAAAGTCCTGAGTTGCAGAACAGATAGCTCATCTCCCCAGCAGCCAATGGTCAACTTGAGGACCATACAAGCCAACAAGACAACTTGAGGACCATAGGGAATGTCCTGCATCACTTGGCACTTTAAGTTGACCTCCCGATCATGCTGGGCCTCTCCGTGTATCTTTCTGAACAGTCACTGAGGATGGGGTATAATTTTTTGTTGATGAAGTTAAGGAGAGTTATTGACAGTTTGGTTCTTCTGCTTGATAATTTGATCCAAGAAAGTGTCATTTAGTCTTAAGAGTGCTACCCTTTCTCAAGAAAAAAATTTAAAAAAATCAAAAGTAACAACCAAAACTCTGAACTTCATTTGCACAGAAGAGCATTGGCTAAATATAGGTTATACTTACCCTGCCTAATTTGTTTCTCTGATTTCAAAACTGAATTATTAGGTGAGTGTAACTCTAGCTTCTTAAAAGCATTTTGATTTTAACTACTTGGATTCTGATTTGATGGCACTGGTGCCCACTGGTGTAGTGTAGCTGACAAGCTGGAAGACATCCGTCCATCTCATGTAGTATGTATGGGAAGGCCTTGCTAATAAGTAATTTGCTGGATAGTTTAGGGGTCTGTAAATGCCTGAAGGAAAGGATCCCCAAGAGCCCATTATAGTTGCTCTCAAAGTGCTTTTTGAAGTCATTGGGTCACCTAACAATGCAGCAGTGGGAGAGTCGGTACCACTGCTGGATGACTGCAGATGACAGCTTCTGCTTGAGACAGTGAAGCTGTAAAACTAAAATAAAGGATTTCTTTGGTTCAGGCTAATGTGGAGACGTAATCAGTTAACAACCACTCCAGAGTGACAGATGAACTTTTTACCAATAGATAAATCTGTGTGGTTCACAGCGATATCACAGTGCATACATGGATTAACCTAGCTGAATATTTTTAGAAATCCAGAAGAAAAAAGCCATTTGGAAGTGCTTTGAGCCACAGCATAATACTGTCAGCTAAAGTCTGAGAAAGGGATAGTCTTTTAGGTGTGACTGCCACCACGGATTGTCACAGACCTGTTAAAATAGATTGTGCTATCGATTCTTACTCTTGTACACTTTATCACATGCAGAGGGATGGTTTAGATTTTTAATTTTTTCTTTAAAGTTTGGTTTGTCTCTTTCACCCAAGAAATGGAAATCTCCCAAACCCAGCACTGACTTGAACAAACTTAACCAAATCTGTTCTTTTAAATATCTTTGACATAGAACAGATTCACATTGAGCTTTCATCTCTTTTCACCAGTGCCATGTACAGAAAATGGTCTGCCCGGCCTCCCACATGAGCAACGCCCCTTCTGGTGTCCTTCGCCACCCCTCTGGTAGTCTGGTAGTCAATGGAGTAGTCACAATCGCAGTTCTTTTCTATCACTAAATTCAGCACTTCTGTTATTAAAGACATTGATCTTGGAGCCAGACTATCTGGGCTCGAGCCTTGTCATTACTGAGTGCTATGTGACATTGGCAGGCTAGTTCCTGCATCGGAAAAGTAGGATAGTGATTTTTATTTCATTGATTTATAACAATAGATAAGATATTTGACATGAAACATGAAAAGATTTCGAAAATCACAGTTTGTGTTATATGATTAGCCCCAAGTATTTATGGGTCTATCAAATGATTTTGTAGGTAAAATGAATCTTATCTGTAATAGGCTCCAAAGATGGAAAAGAATATACACCCAAATAAAATAACGTCTTCTGCTCCTGGAGTTAAAATGGTGGGGTTGGGGTGGAAAGGCTGAAAGTTGTGCCATGAATTACTTCTTCCGCTGTCACCTTTAGACCCAGTGTACGTTTAAGGACCTTTGACTCCTTCCCTGTCTCAGGCTTTAATGCCTCAGCTTGCTTCAAATTACCTAGCAAAAAGCTCCATTGTTTCTTCTCACAACCTTGATATGATCGTGAAGTTTCTAGTCATCCCAGATTTGGACTAGTCTGGAGCAAGTGTGAATCACAAGTTAGAGGGGTCTAGCGGTATCTCAAATCACAGAAATGGGTATTGTTCTGCTATAGTTTTGTTTTTATCTGTGCACTTAATGGATGCTTATTGAGCATCTACTGAGATCCAAGGCTTGTTTTAAATTCCAGCGTGAGAAACACAGATGGTAGAATGTTTTGTTTGACCTATATAGGTTTTAGTTTTTCAGCTTAGTTGCCAGGATTTAAAATATAGACTATTTTACATAAAAAAGATCTGGATTGTCATATCTTAAGGTATTGCTGTTTTTAAGAGTGGAAACTTCATATCCATTAGAGGTATATATGGAGCTTATATGTAGTGAACCTAGAATTTAGCTGCTGTGGTTGACATCGACTCTACTGGGCAGAATTTTCACAGTGAGCCCTGACCTGGGGCCCTCCTGTTGTTTCCTGGTTGGTTATACATTAGCTCAGGCTCCTTAAGATGGGTTTAAAACTCACACATGGGCCTCTTGGGTGCAGAGAGCTCCTCTAAGGTAAGGACAGAGGTGCCACAGATCAGAAAGGATATGCCTATCTCATAGGAGTAGGAACAGCAACATGAGTGGCTAAGTAGGCACAGGGGTACTGATTCAGAGTTTAGACCAACAAAATGGGGCATGGAAAGTACCAGTATCCAGGGAGGTTAGAGAAGGAACACAATACAATGATCAAATCATGCTGGGGTGGTTAGCTCAGCAGCATAAGCATCTACCTGCAAGTGTGAGACTGTGAGTTGGATTCCCAGTACCAAAAATCAAAAACAAACAAACAAACAAAAAGATTTACCAGTGATCAAATTGGAGATGTTAGGGTGAAAGTGGTTGGGTTTTGAGTAGGTACTCAAGGGATAACTTTTGGCAAATCTCTTTGCCTCACTTCATATAAAAATTGTGGACAAATATAGTACTGACCTCATAGTTATTAATGAGTGGTATAAATTAACCTTTTCATGCAAAATGCTTAGATCAGCAAGCCGAAAGGTCTTGATGATGTTATTCCTCATCAGTTAAAGCAGTGTGCAGTCACTAGAGGTCAAAATAAACAAGGGCTCCTGATGAGGCCAGGCTGAGATGGGTAGATGCCTAGTGGTGGGTTCTTTTTTTACAGTCCCTCCTAATTATTTATTTATTAGTAGCTTAAATATTTGATGATCCTCTGGTGGGATGGTTGAGTGGTAGGACAAGGCCACCAATGACTGTGTCCCATTGGTGAGAACTGTGTGAGGCTGGAGCCTCCGTGTTGGCAGCTGACCTGCCTTCTGGAAGGACACATTTGTGAGCAGAGAGCCTCAAGCTAACATGATTCCCTTCTTAATTTGCAAAGCACATGCGTGCCTCTTGAATAACCTTTTATAGGTAAGGAGAGAGGGGAGGGGAAGGCAGTGTGTCAATTAGGCTATTCAGGGCAGACCCATCTTTGGGGACCTTCTGCCTGAGGAGCACTAGAGAAGAGCTCCTGCCTGGGTCTGGAGAAGGTCTTGTGTGCATGCTTGGCACACAGATGCTGTATAAGATGAGAGCCACACCGGATTCTGAGTCCGCAGCTCCTACTGCCAGTGGCCACTGTGTTTTATTCTTAGAGTGGGCAGTTGATGAAAGCCTATGTTAACCACCTTCTTATTTATTTCCTGCCAAAGTACATAGTATTTGGAGAGGCAGCCTTGGCAGCCAACTTGCCAACGGATGCTAGTGATGGAAGGAACAGGATAAAGCCATGCATTGCAGAGCTGTCAGCGGGATTCTCTTCCCACCCAGAATCTCTAAAGCAAACCTGTCTCACTACTGCGTGGACAGAAGCCCTACAGTTGTGCAGGTGGCACCCATTTCTATTAAGCCAGTCACATATGCCTTGGGGGTTTTGCCTCCTCTGGTCTCCTGATGTAAATTTGGATCCAACTCTAATTGCTGCCCTAGACCATTGTGAAGTGCCTCACTGGCACATCTGATGCCCTCTGTACTCTAGGGCAGCTCCAGTATATTTCATACCTCTAGGAGGGCACTGTGACCAAGGCCAGCTCACCCTCCTCTAACCTCAGAACACCCTGAAGCCAGATGTGCAGATTTATATGAATTAAAATTCATGGCCCAGTTTGGACATAAGACATCAATACATAGAGACGCTGTTGTGTCCCTAACTCAGATGCCGTCAGGGACCAGACAGAGAGTATGAGAATACAGCAGCACTAGAGAGAGAGTGACAGAAAGATCTGAGGGGGGTGTCACACTTAATGCATTTCTGTGGAAAACATTCCTAACCTGCTGGGTGGCACCTGTAGCTTTAGGTGTCTGCATGAGAGGGACTCACAGAGTATGGGCAGGAAGACTGGAGTACAACCCTGGCTTCCTGCAGCCTCTCTGCCCCTGTCTCAGAGCCCTGTGAGTGCAAGGCCAAGTAAATGGTGACTGAGGTAGCCTTTGGTTCACAGTGGGTTCCATGATAAACTCTATCCTTCTGTGGTACTGATACTTGATTCCAATGTGTTGTCTTGGCTCTTTCGGGGCACTTGCATTTCTAAAATGAGCATTTAAAGAAAGGAGTCTTCTGTTACTGGAGTGGCTCTCATGAAAGAATTTAGCCTCATGAAGGTCTGCAGGAGAGATCCTGCATCGTCCAAGGGGATGGCAACAGGAATCCACTGTCCTTGGAGTGTCTTTCTCTGCCATTGTGCCCCTCTGTATCTAGGGAATACTAATGTATCTAGGGAATCCCAATGTGTCCCAATGTTTAATCAAGGGCTCTGCATAGTTTCCCTTTCATTCCCTTCTGAAGTAATTTATAATGATCACCCCTCACTCCCCAACCAAATAAAAATTCTAGCTCGCTAAATATCCCTGCAGTGAGACCTGTGAAGAAATACTGGGCACCTGGTAGCACAGGATGATTGTGGCATGTTTCTCTCAAGTTCAACAGAGTGTAGCATTTCCCCTTAGGAGGAGAAGCCATTTGGGTAATCTTATAATTACACCAGCAGTCAGAAACTGGTAATACTGGTATAGTCATAACTGCCCAGGAAGACAGACATTTCATCAGTATTAGTAACCATTGTATTGGGATGAAATAAGCAAGTGAGGGACAAGTTGTCCCATGTGTTTCACTCTAAGTTAGCCATTCCATTAGGCAAATGACAATTAGCATATTAGATTCTGCTTCATATTGCATTTATCCAATCAATGAAAAATGTTGATTCTTTAATCAATATGGACTTGCTCGTCATTTTACATTTACCTGGAAGAACATTTGGATGAAATGAAATTCGGGTGACAGGATTTAATCAGTTACCTTTGTCATCATTTGAAATCTAGATCCATTCTTGAAAAACCCTTCTGACAGTGTGAAAGTCCATTCTTATGACAACAGGTGATAGTTGACTTTTCTTTGGAAGGAAATTTGCATGCATGGTGCAGTGACTGAGAAGAGCACTAATGTCCAGTGAGCATTCAGGGAGATCATTGCCTCTGGAATGCTCTTTTTGCTTTATTATTATTGAGTTTGAAACCTGCTTCATTTCTTCCTTTAAACAAAGCAGTTAAGCACTGTCGCATCTCTGCCTCAGTGTGTGTGGCACTGCGGTGTCACCATGGGCTGCGGGAAATGGAGGTTTCATTATTCACATCTGTGTGCTGTGCTTTCTCCCTCCCAGGCCGTGTGCAGATGCTGCCCCAAGCCGTGTGCCTCCTGCACGCTCTCCTCGAGAGAGGCCACACCGTGTACGTGCACTGCAATGCCGGGGTGGGCCGCTCCACCGCGGCTGTGTGCGGCTGGCTGCAGTTCGTGGTGGGCTGGAGCCTGAGGAAGGTGCAGTATTTCCTCATGGCCAAGAGGCCAGTCGTGTACATTGATGAAGAGGCTCTGACTCGGGCACAAGAAGACTTTTACCGGAAGTTTGGGAAGCTTCGTTCTTCCTTGTGCAATCTGTAGCTGGTCATCCTGCCTCCCCTTCCTCTCAGTTTCTTAAGGAGCCTGAGGTTATATTAGTCAAATGACCTAGAAACAAAGATCTTACCTGAAAAGGACTGTGGGCATTTGCTCCTGCTCCAAGCTGCCCTGTCATCTTGGGCTGTCTGTTATGCTTTGGTTAGGCTGTATCTCTGAAGTACTTTACAAAAGAAGCTATGACTGACACATGAGAAAACACCAAAAGCAGTTGGGGTGTGCAGTGCTGTTCAAGCATCAGACTGAAAAAGGGTGTGTGTGGTCCTGGCTGCTGCAGGCTGAAGAGTCCCTGGCTTCACAAGTGCTGACTGCACTGTGCTGTAGATTCACGACAGCACTTTCTTGTTGCATTGTAACTCTCTGGAGCGCAGAGAAGAAGACATTAGGTTATGTGGTTTTCGTCACTGCGTGGTTACATGTGTATACATTCACATACACCCAACACACGCACACACGCACACGCACATGTGCACACACACACACTGCTTTTCTGTTGAACTGAATTGAAATACAGTCATTTGCCAAAGGAGGGAATAAAGGTGGAAGCCTAGAAATATGATAGAAGACAAGCTCAACAGGAGCAGAGTTTTGTGGTGGCTTTGTTTTTGCATTGTGTTTCATAGTTGTTAAAGTCTACTCCTAGGTATCACCTCCCTTATCCACCCACAGTCCAGTGGAAAAAAATAAGCTCTCTTTTGTTTTAATTGAGGTTTAATCAGCACAGATCGCTTTCTCAAAGTCTCATGGCTACTCAGAGATGAACTGGAGTTGTAAATCGTGTTTATTAGAGTCAATGCTGTTTTTAGCACAGCTTGTTTTTTCAGCTTACAGCAGTGAACTCAGTTTTGTCCCTCTCAGGATAAGATCGATCCCTGTAGCACTGAGAAATGGAACAGTGTTCCGATAAGTTGCAAAAAAATTTAGAGCAGTAATTCTTTTTTGTGCAAATTAATTTAAACCATGGTGAGTTATCTCAAGGCCAGGAACTGTAGTTTTAAAAGAGCCCGAATCTACAGGTCATTGTTCCACAGCTTCAGTCTGATCCTGGTTCAGCCCACAAGTTAGCATGATACACAGATACTGTGCCCCCAGAATATGCAGCTTAGTCCCCTAGATTCTACAGGAAATGCAAAGAGGAGCAAGACTTTGCCTTTTAAAGCACACAGCCCAGAAACCGACCAGGTGTAGTGGAGGACCGCACTGAATGTGTAAGATGGGAAAGTATGTTTTAATTGAGTGCCTCTATGGACTATGAGGTACTTTACCATTTTACCCAGTTCCATCTTCACAGTACCCTGCAAGAGAGAGTTCATCATCTCCATTATTCAGATGAGGGCGCTAAGTAAGGCTCCGAGAGATTAAATCAGCTGTCCCTTGCCACATGCGGAATAAATGAAAGGAGAGACAAAGCTCACATTTTTAAAAATTGAACTGTAGGGCTTACTAATTTTTCTGTTCTTCTAAAAATGTATACTGACAGGTGTAAGAGACTTTGATTTAGGAGGGATGGGGATCAGAAAGACCCAAGATAAGTTCCAGTAGGGCTCAGAGTGGAAGGAGGCATCTTACAGTGGTGGCACCCTGGAAGTGACATTTGCTTGAGACAGAGGAGTCTAGAAGGGAAACATTTCTCCTATGTTAAAACTATAAGCTAGCATTGAGTTTTGGAAAGTCCAGCTGTCTTCCAAAAATAGCCAGAAATAGGTCTTATATTCATGAGCCCACTTAAGATCATTGTGTCAAGTAAAAATGTAATTTAAAAAATGGAGTACTTTAATATTTGTAAGAATATGTGTGTGAAATTCCTTAATGTCTAAGAAAAATACTACATGATTCCTACTGTAGGGTGGGTTTTTTGGGGTGGATTTTCTTCCTTGTTCTTTTTTTCTCTGATAAATAGAATCAGTTTAGGACTATTAAGGAATGTTTTATGATAACCTCACTTATTTTAAAATCATCTGGAATTTTTGGCAAATAAAAAAAGCATTTAAAAAATCTCTGTGAACAAATTTTGTTATCATCTAATTCTAAAATCCAGAAGAACATGCCTGAGTTTTTTATTTATAAAAAGAACAGTCAGCTGAACTAAATTTTTTTCTTTGTCACTTTACTCTTTCATTCAACTGTACAAGTTTTGACGTCAAAAGATGTCAAAAGTGGGGGCACCACAAAGATGTGAGGGTGAAAACTTCAGGAATGTGAAAGAAATCCGATGTGATGTCCTTAGCTGCTTATCACCCATGTTAACAGTACTTTTTGGGGGAAGCTGCTGAGGATTGAACTAAATGTGGTTCTAACACTGAGCCACAAATTAAACCCAACAGAACTTTTCAATCAGAGACATCTCAGAGAAAGTCATAAGATTTGTCTCGTTGTAAAGACGTATCCAAATTGCATTCTGTCATGGCTTGTTTCTAGATGTTCCCCCAGCCTTGCAGTCAAAGGTGGAGCTTTTTGGACATGGCTGGATCTAGAGTGTGTGATACTGGGATCAAGGATTTAATTCTGGGGTTGATTCATGGTGCAATGCTAGGATTAAGGCTGCCTCATCCTGGATGTGATATAAGGGACAGAAAGAGGGTCACTGCTTATTTCTTGCTGCTTGGTACTTTTGCTGTCTTCTGCCTACCATGAGCTGTTTCTTCTCTGTGATGCTCCTCTGCCATGACACCCTGCCTTGGACTGATTATGGACTGAAATCTCTACAAACTGACCTAAATAAACCTTTTCTCCTTGAACTTTGGATGTTGGGTATTTTGTCTCAGCAACAAGAAAAGTAACTAAGATATTTTCCTTTAGACTTCAAACTTTATCTTTCTCTTATTCTGTTTCATAGTTAGGAAAAAAAAATCTAAAAAAGAAAAATAACCTTTCTGCTGACCAGTGTTAATGTTATAGTTGAAAACCATTTGACTCGCCTAAGAAATAACAGTGAAAAAGAGTAAAGACATGGGAAGTGATAGAAAGTAATGGAAGATTTGAAAATAAGTCCGACAGAAAATGAAAACTCATCATATAAGACAAAAACAAACAATAGCACTGAAAAACTAAATGCAGAGTCAAAAGCTAAAACTGAAACTATCTTTAAAGATAATCAAATGTAACTTACCTGTTTTACAGAGGAACAAGCAAGCCTAGAGACATCAACTGACTTTTTCCACAGCAAAAGGTTACAGCTGAGAGCTGGAGGAAAAGGGTAAGTTAGGATCACAGCTCAGGAGCTTCATGGTGAGGTTGAGGTATCATAAGAGAAGAATTCATGGGTATGAGATAAGGGAGTACTGTCAGCGTGGAGAATTGAGGGAAGGATTAATGAAAATTGGATAAATGGAAGAAAAATAAAGTGAGGAAAAGCAAAAAACAGTGACATGTAAAGCATGTAGGTATTTTCTGGGGAAATTGAAGAAAATGGTGTGACTCTAGCAGCAAAGGGACAGAGTTGGGGTTCCATGTCCAGTTTAGAGGCATGTACCACATATACCTCTACTCAGAGGGACAAAAGTAGACCTTGAAAGGGATCAGCTAGGTGTAAAGCCCTGAGCAAATCGTGGGATGGACATGCAGCTATTCAGTACTTCCTAGAAAAGAAGTAGAAAGTCTGATAGAGCGTACGGCAGGGCTAGAAATACAGGGAAAATATTGAGGAATCTACTTCTCATTGTAAAAATGACAGTAATTAAAAGGGAAGAGGGCGAATAGTAGCACCAACAACTCCATTCTTTGCTGCTCTAATCCATGATTGCAAGTCTTTCCCAATTCAGTTAAGGGAAGTGCTCTTCTGGTTGGCTAATTACTATCTTCGTCTGTTTTCTGTTGCTATAGCAGAAAGGGTGATTTATAACAAAAAGGGTTCATTTTGTCTTGTGCTTGGGAGACTTGGAAGTCAAAAAGTACGTGCCAGAATCTGCTTGGTTTCTGACGAGGACCTCATGCTGCTTCAATTTATGGTAGAAGCGGGAAGAGTTAGCTGGCACCTGTGAAAGAAGGAAAGGGGGAAAACTTCCACAATACCTTAAAAAGGCATTAATCTATCCATGAGGGCTCTGTCCTGGTGACCCACGCATCTCCCACTAGATTCCACCTCCCAACACCAACACGCTGAGGAATTAAAGTTCTAATGCATGAATACTGGGGGGGGGCATACGGGGGGGCGCACTCAAATCATAGCAGGTTGTAAACCTTAGGGAAATCTTATAGCTCTTTCAAAACATCACCTTTGACCTATCAGAAAAGCTGGTCTTATCTAAAGACACTATTTTTCAGAACTTTTTTTTTTTTCCTGTGTTTTTGAGACAGGATCTCATTATGCAATTCAGGCTGGTCTTGAGCTCACTTTGTAGCACAGGTTGGTCTTGAACAGGAAAGATCTTCTTGCCTCAGCCTCCTGAGTGCTGGGATTGCATGCATACACCACCATGCTTGGCTGTCTTTCCTGAATCTTTTTTTTTTTTTTTTTGGTACCAGGGATCAAACTCACGACCTTGCGCTTACCAGGCAAGCACTTGAGTCACTGAGCTAAATCCCCAGCATGCTTCAGAACTTTTACCAAATAATTCTGGTCACACTCTGTGTGACCATAACTCCAGATTTCAGAAATAAATACCTATTTAGAATTTCAGTTTTTGTTGTTCCCTCTGTCACAGCTTCTACCCCTGTCAAAGCTACTCCCTCATAGTGGCCAGAGGGATCCTGTTCCTTTGATCATTCCTGTGCTCAGAAACCTTCTGTGACTTCCCATGTCACTCAGGAGTACAAGTTTTCCAAGCCTACACAATCTTTTCCTTGGTTGTTTTTCACGTTATACACTCCATGTAGCTGGGCTCTTTCTCATGTAACCATTTTTCTTATCTCTCCTGCACCTTGTTGTGACATAGTCAAGGTACCCTCACCAGAGGCCCAACTTGGCACTTTCTCATTTTGGCCATTTAGCCTCCAAAACTGTGAGCTCAATAAAGTACCCAGCCATGGGTATCTTGTTATAGCAACAGAAAATGAACTGATACAAATTACAATGCTTTTTCTTCATGTATGCACATGGTGCAGTGCTGTACTTTCCTCAGTGATGGTTGCCCGGGTCACTCTATTAAAAATTTCCTGACCCAACTGTGTCCCTCTCTTTTCACAATCTCTACTTTACTTCTCTTCTTAGGGATTGTTACTGGCCAAAGTATTTCATAGTTTACTTCTCATTGTGTGCATCTTTTCACTACAATGTGAACTTTAGAGAGTCAGAAGTTTGTATGTAGTTCACTTGATGAGTGAAGGACAAAGACAGTAATGATTAAGAGCATGGAATGTTACTGCCATTGTTGATTAAGTGAGATATATCTTACCTTATTTAATCTTCCCAATAATGCTACGATCTATTATTATCTTTATTTTACAGCTATGAAAACTAGAGCTATAGAGAGAATGTGAGTTTATTGTCAGGCAAAAAAGACTGTTTCACTCCGGATTTGGTGGAAAAAGCTCTTACACAACCACTCACTAAAAACCCTGGACATATTATGCATACTAGTTTGCAAGGGTAGCTATAATAATATAGACATGGTAGTTTAAATAACAGGAATTTATTCTGTTGTAATTCTAGACTCTAGAAGTCCAAGATCAAGTCATTGATGGAGATGATTCTTTCTGATGAGTGTAAGATTAGAATTCGTTTCATGTCTCTTTCCTTTCCAGCAGTCATGGCATTTACTGGTGTCCAGAAGCACTGCCCTGTTCTCAGCCTTCATCTTCACACTGAGTTCTCCATGTGTGGATGTCAGCGTCCAGATTTCCCATACTTTCAGGACAAAAGTCACATTAGAGGAGGGCCCACAGCCATCTACAGTGTGACTCCATCTTAAATAACCACATCTGCTATGATCATCATTTCTAATCTCACACTCTGACACTGAAGTAACAGAGGTTATAATTTCAACATACGAAATTTTTGTAGGGGAAAAATAATCTAACTCCTACATTACTTAAAGACTATAAGAGTGAAAAGGGGTCAGATTTAGAGGTGATTGAAAAAGGGAACGAATGGGCCCAATTTCTCATTTTTACAGGTTTATCTTGCGAGAGAACACTGCTAAAAGAATAGTCAAGAGACAGACAGAAAATTGGAACAATTTGAATAATAGACAAGATGAATCCCTATAGAGTTGTTACCATATCAGGTAATAAACCATTATTATTAAAGGAAATACATAAAAGCCCAGGGACAAAATTTGCTGTCACAAAAAAAAATCAATTCAAAGTGGATTAAGGGCTTAAATATAAGATTTGAAACATAAAGCTCCTGGTAGAAAATATAGGGGCAAAACTTCATAACATTAGTATAAGCTGTGATTTTTGGATTTGATACCAAAAGCAGAAACAAGAAAAGCAAAAATAAGCAGATAGGTTTGCATGAAGTTAAAAGTTCCTGCTTAGCTAAATGAAACAACAAAATGAAAAGAAACCCTAAAAAATGGAAGAAAATATTTGTGAACCATTTGCTGGAAAAATAATATTTAAGATATATAAGAAACTCAACTCGAAAGGCAAAAAGATAAATAGTTCAATTAAAAATGGACAAAGGAGCTGAAAAGACATGCCTCTAAAGATTTATAAATAGCCAAAAGGTCTATGAAAAAGTACTCATCCATTAATCATCCTGGAAGGAGAAATCAGAACTATAATGATAGATCATCTCATATTTGGTAGGACGGCTATAGAGAAAAAAAGTACTATTATATATTTGGACTTTTTGTATGTGATTAATTTTTATTTAACAAACCAATTTTTCCTTCTTTGTGATTTTTTCCTATTTTTTGTAATTATGCCTTCCCCTTTATTAAAAAAAAAAAACCTTCACAATGATCTATGTCCATTGGCCTTTATGGCTCTTTCAGGTTGGAATAATATAATTATGAGTTGCTTTAGATATATTGTCATTCTCTTTCTATGTTCATGGCTTCTTACAGGGCAAAAAAAAAATGTTGATAGGACTAATCTTTATTAGTGATTTATTCATGATTATGTCCCTGTCTGATTTTCAATTTCTTCTCTCTTGGCTTCCATTATTACTGAGAACTCTATGCCTGGTAACTCCATGGTTCTTGTGAGCACATTATTTCTACTTCCTCTGAAACCCCTGCATCCTCATAAGATACACTGTCACATCTCCTTTTGCTTTAATTCATCTATCAGTATAATTCCAAAAGCCTTTTGTCTTGCTGAAATGTCTTATTTGTTGTTTATCCTTCTTATCTATCTCTTCATGGCTATAGGTAGATTTTTATCTCCAAATTTTATATTGTAATTTCTATTCAGATGTCAGGGGGAAGTGTGTTTGCATTTTAAACCAGGATTTTCTCAATCATCACCTATACCAAAGACCCTAAATCACAATCCTTGGTCTAAAATTCTTTTCTGTTTGCTGAGTTCCTAAATTAGTTTTCTTTCCCGAACTTCTTTCATGATACTCCTACCCACAAAACTTAGCATTTCCTTCAGTCAGATTTTCTTCCTTTGGTCAAACCTCCTGTACTTTCATTATCAGGCAGATAGTGACAACATCCTCCCAGTAGTGGTTGAGGTCAGAATAGAAAGTTATTTTTGTC
This sequence comes from Hydrochoerus hydrochaeris, assembly GCA_004027455.1. Lineage (NCBI taxonomy): Eukaryota > Metazoa > Chordata > Mammalia > Rodentia > Hydrochaeridae > Hydrochoerus > Hydrochoerus hydrochaeris. The sequence continues at coordinate 129,189 of PVLA01000105.1, forward strand.
ATCTCTCTTACATTTATCACACCCCTCATCATTCAACAAATCTTTTCAATTTCACCTCCTAAATGACTCTGAGCCATGTCTGCTGCACTCTGTCATCTCTGACCCACGTCATTAAATCATCCTGAACATCCTGACGCATACATATTTTTTACATTAACTTTTTTTCCCTTCTCTGCTTCAGATTGCTACTCATTTATACCCCTTTGCTTTACCATTCTTATTTTAAAATTTAATTTTACTTTGCCATATTACCTGGTCAATTATAAATTATTTTTAATTCCTTTTGGAACAAAAAGATATAAATAAGTATAGAAATAAAATATTTGCCTTGTTGAAGCACTTGCACACTCTTGAGGCTGATATTATGTACACTGCTGGTATGAGTGTCAAAGATGAAATGTCATATTTTTTTCAAATACTTTTTTTGTGTGATTTTAAAGAGAATAAAACCAAGCAAAATAAAACAGAATAAAGCCAATCAAAACAAACCAGTGTAAGCGGCACAGGACTTCAAAACAATATGAAATCAACAATGGTTATCATAATGCCTCTTCTTACCTTCAAAATAGCTGCTTATACCTTCAGACATAGTAAAAATCAAACCAAACAGAATGGAACTAATAAAAAACAAAATAATGAATGCAATAAAGGACTTCAAAACAAGATAATAATAATTCCAAAATAGCTACCATAATATATAATATATCTCGCTATCTATGGCTGCCCATGCCATTGGATATAATAAAATCAAACACGACAAAACAATAAAACCAACCCAACAAAACAATGAAAATGATACAGGACTTCAAAGCAAGATAATAGGAAATTAACAATGGCCACCACTTTCAGCAGGATATCTCCCCTAGATGCTACATTGTGTGTTATCCTCTGAATAGATGATCAGACTACCGGCTGTAGACCTGCTAAGTCAGTGAAACACTAAACACCACAAGCATTAAGTTGTATTTTATCTCAATAGCTATCATTGCAGCCTGCATTTCTCTGGATTAGCTGGTTGCTTACAGGGGACTGGGCGTTGGATCTTGGTTCTTCTTGTCTCCCAGCCCATGCACCAGAAGGGTCTGGCATTTGGTTTTCCCCATGATGGCCCACAAGTGGCACCGATTCACAGGAAAGGCTTGGCTTCTTGTTCTCCACCCTCGCAGTTCAAAAATAAACTTAATTAGGCAAAAAATTGTATACTACCTAATCCACAAACTTAAAATATAGGACTCAAGGGACCTTAGCACCTTAACAAAGCTATACAACCATAACCGTAATAAAACTCAGGACATTTGCTTTCCTAAATCAAAGCAATACCTACTATGCATTATCTCCTAATCCCTGTACTCCAAATCCTGGCACCCAGCGAGCCACCCACCATCCTCATAGATTTTTGTTTCAAAACAGACCATGCTCATAACAACAACGAAGACTTTAACATACTCAAACAAAAGCAAATCCTGCAAAGTGAGCTCCCATACCATATGTTGGGATTTGTGTATGGATGTCCCCAAAAGCCTCATGTGGTCATAGGAGGCAGGCTTTTTGGAGGCAGCTGAATCTAGAATTTGTGACTCTTTCCTTGTCTAGTGCTGGGATTGGTGGTCTGAGTGCTACACCTGCCCCTGAACGAGTAGCCTGTATACAGTATACGGGAGGGAAAAAGGCTTGCTTTCCCCTTTTTGCTCCGGTTGCTTTTGCTGTCTGCTGCTGTCATGAACTGTTGCCTGCCTGCCTTGCCACCCTACCTTGGAGCCAGATGATTATGGACTGAAACCTCCACAAACTGGGAGCTGAATAAACCTTTCCCTTTTTATCTCTGGATGTTGGGTATTTTGTGTCAGCAATGAGAGAAAAATAACTATGACACCATATTAGAATGAAACCAAAGACTGACAACAGAAAAGACACTTAGAACACAATCACTCTTTTTATTTCTCATTTCTCTCTCTTTTCTTTCCTACTTACCTTTCGGAAATGAAGATACTCTAAAAATAGACCTTTATTCTTCACTAATTGGACACAAATATTAGAAGATTCAAATGTACAAAATGTCCCTTTGCATGGATATATATTAGATTGATAGGTACACCATCACAATTAAGAATAAAATTCAGTCCATCATCCAAAGTTTCACCCAAAACAAAGACTTCACAGGTTGAGGGATGTGACTTTCTTTTTGTTTTCAGACTAATGCAATATTCTCCCTCATCACACTGTCTCCATGATTTCTCTTTTGCTTGTCCTTTTTTTTGTACTGGGAATCAAACCCATGGCATTGTTCTTTCCAGGCAGGTGCTGTACTGCTAAGCTATATCCTCAGCCCTCCATGATTTTTCTTAAAATCAAAAGAACAAATAACCTGATATAGCCACCTGTGCTTTTTTCTGAGTGTTCTGCTGCCCACATGAACAGCCGTCTGCTTCAGGACATCATAAATATACCTCATAACTGAGAAGCAAGCACGTGTGGCAGCCTGTTATACTGTAGACATCTCAAGAGGAATTCTTTCTCCTAGAGAACATTGAAGTCTTGAAAGTCAATATTAATTATTATTATATTGACTTCTTTAAAAAATTATCACCAAGTTTTAATATTTTTCTGCCTATATATATTTTTTTATTTTTTAAAAATTTTATTTAAAGAGAAAAAAAGCAACACAAAAAGGAGTAGAAACAATACAGAATTTCAGAAAAAAAAAGCAGTAAGAAATCACTAGTTGATAAATTACATATTGTCTTCTTAGACCTAGTTGTTAAAGTTACAAAATTAAAGCATACAAAGTGGACATTCAAACAGTGAGACTACAAAGAAGTTCAATGATCCAGTAACAACTTAGCAACATGGTTATCAATCCTACACACTTAAACATACATGCAGCCATATCCTCTAGAGCACTTTCTTTTCTTCTTTTTACTTTTTAAGTCCATTATCTGCTTAGTTATATCCTATTTCAGGTTGCTCAGTACCTTACTGACTTGTTTTGTTGTTGTTATATACTTTTAATCACCTTATATGATTCTGTTGCCTTGTTTTTTAGTTTCTCCTCATCCATGCTCCATGGATCAGCTTTGGTGGAGTTGGGAGATTTTTGGAGGTATTTTGTTACTTTCTTATCTATTTTTTTTTTGAAGGTAGCAAAATACAGCAGAACAAGACAGAACAAACCCATGCAACTGCAGTGCAGTAAAACTACCACAGAACCTCAGAGCAGGTCACCAGGACACGAGCAATGGGCTCAATGACACAGCCCTTTTTTTTGTTTGTTTTTGGTACTGGGGATCAAACTCACGACCTTGCACTTGCCAGGCAGGCACTTAAGCCACTGAGCTAAATCCCCAGCCCTGCCTATTGACATTATACTATTGTTTCTAAAGGTAAAATTTTGTTGATTTATTACTTTAAAAAGTCTCTAATTTGTACATAAGGCAATTTTTGAGTAGTATTAACATGATGATTTAAAAAGTGGTGATACTCTTTGGAAAATATATTTCATTATGTATGTAAACCTAGTGGGTCAAAGACACTTGTATATCCTCTTTGGCAAGTAGTAACTGAAGTTATGTAGAGAAAATTTGTTTTATTATTTACATATTGAAATAGTTCTGGACTGACATGAGGAATAATAACTGATGTGAAACAAAACAAATCTCATTGCTAAGAGATATTAATGTGTCAATAAGCAAATAGTTTAATTTGAGGTGTCTGCCAATATTCTTTCTAAACAAATTACTTTCCAAAAGTGTTTGCTGTTATTTTGAATAATTTTTTCCTCAATGACCTATTTTATTTTTTTTTTTAGGGAAAAGAGAACTTTGTGACCTATGACACATAATTTTTAATCATTACTTTGAATGATAGGAATGGAAGACACCAAAACTAAATATCTATTTGCAAGTCAGTATCACCATAACTCATGATTAAAACCTTATCAGATGAGACATTTTACAAAAATAAAAAGAGAAAAACCTGCTTTCATAGGTTACATGAAAACATGCTAGCAGTTCAGAAGAAACGATCCATTTAAAAGCCCCTCATGTGCTATCACAGCTAAGCAGGATCACGGAACAATGAGCTCATTTATTGCCCAGCAGGAGACGCAGAGGAGGAGACCTCAGAGGCTGAGCGCAGAGCGCAAGGAGGACTCAGGTCCTGCACACTGTGCGGCTGAAGGACTGTCCCCCAGAGCTCAGAGTGCTGGAAGGTCATTCTGACGTTTGCCAGCAAGTGCTGCTAAGATAGTCTCCGTTTTCTTCAGAGATGCAGGTGAAGAAAACGAGACAAAGAGCTCTTTTGTTTTCCTTCTTTTTTGTATAATGAAATTTATGGGTAGACTTTAGAAATACATAATGATCATATTCGTCATAAAGCATTTGTACTTGTACATGATATATTTTGATTTCTGTATTTTCCCCAGTCTCCTCTAACATGCGCACCACTTACATTTTCTCCTTAAGGTTCTGCATTTTGACTTTTAAAAATCAGTACATGTTTGCATTACATAAGTGTTACATTGCTCAGTACATGGGCATAACACATCCTAATGCATTTTATTCCATTCCTCCCCTCCTTACCACCTCCTTCCATCTCTAGATCCCCTTCCTGTGTGCAAATTCTCTATCCCTCTGTTTCTTATGGTTTATCTTTGATTTTTCTTTCTAAATTATTAATACTTTTGGCTTCTTACATAAGTGAAACCATGATATTTATGCTCATGTGTCTGATTTCATGTAACATTATGGTGTCGACATGCATCCATTTTCCTACAAATGATTCGATTTTTTCTTTCTTTAAGGCAGACTAGTGCTCCACTGTGTAATATTTTCTTTATCTATCTACCTGTTGACAAATATGTTGATCACTCCTAATAAGGGTTAGCTATTATGCTGTTATAAATGTGGGTGCTGCATATATCAGTATGATGTCTTTCATTTGAGAATATACCAAGAAGGGAAATATCTGGGTGAAATGGAATGAGATTTCTAAAAAAACTGAAACTAGAAACTAGAGGTGTTTTTGTAACCAGTAATTTCATTTTTAAATCAAATTTATTGGTCTATCTATCTATCTTTCTATCTATATCTTGACTCCTCTTTTTTCCCCAATCACCTTCTCTTCCTTCAACCCCTCATCCACTCTTTATTTATAAAAGTTTTTTTCTATTTTATCCTTCTTTACTCATTTCTTTTCCCTTTTTTTCCTCCTCCAATTCTCTAGTTCCCTTTTCCTTTTGAATAACTTCTTCCTATTTCACAGTATCTATTATATAGGTTGGTTCTTCTTCACCCTTTAAGTTTCTCACACCAGAGAGACAATGCAGTATTTACACACATGTGTCCAACTTATTTCACTTAAGAGTATGGTCTCAAAGAGTATCTATTTACCTAGAAATGTCTCAAGTTTATCCATATTTATTGTCAAGTAGTACTTCAGGGTAGGAAAAAAACACATCTTTATTCATCCACTGGCTGATGGGCATCTGGGCTGGGTTTCAAAGATTAAACTATAAAATTACAAACTGTATGGTTATAGTCATGAATGTGCATATACTGCTGAGGGATGAGGTTTTCAATTCTTTTGAGAAGTTATCAAGAAGGGAAAAAGCTGGGCCAAAGGGAACCTCTAGATTTTTGAAGAATCTCCACACTGATTTCTGCAGTGGCTGGTTCAGTCTACACTCCCACCAACAGTGGAGAAGAGTTCCTTTGTTTTCACAGCTCTGCCAACCTTTGTTATTGGTTGAGAGTTCCTTTGTTTTCACAGCTCTGCCAGCCTTTGTTATTGGTTGATTTCTTGATGTTAACCATACTTTCTAGAATGAGATAGAATCTGTGTTCTTTTAATTTACATCTTTTGAATGACCACTGATGGCGAACATTTTTTTCATATATTTATTTGCCATTTCTACTTCTTCATTTAAGAAATGTTTATTCATCTCATATGGCCATTTTTGGATTGTGTCTTTAAATTTGAGAGATCTGATTTTTAAAGCTTTTTATATTTTCTAGATATTAGTCCTTAGAGGAACAACTAGCAAAAATTTTTTTCTCACTCTGTGGGTTATTTCTTCACTCTTTTGGTGATTTCTTTCACTTTGAAAAAGCTTTTTAATGAGATCCCAGTTGTTGATTCCTTCAAATATTTTCTGTACAATCAGGGTTTTTTTCATGAAGTCTTTGCTTACACCTGTCTTCAAGAGTTTTATCAATTACTCTCTTTCAGCAGATTTATTGTTTCTGTTTTAACATTTACATCTTTGATGCATTTTGACTGAAGTTTAGTGTATGGTGAGAGACATGGGTCTAGTTTTAGTCTTCAGCATGTGGAAAGCCAGTTTTTCAGCAACTTTTTTTTATTTTAAAGAGAATAAAACAAAAGAGGATAAATCTAAGCAGATCAGAACAGAACAATGTAAGCAACACAGCACTTCACAACAAGACAATTGGATATTAACAGTAGCTATCATAATGTCTTTCTTTGAAATAGTTGAGTTTAGCTTTACACACAATAATGTCAAACATAACAAAATAGAGTAAAACCACTCAAGAGAATGAAAGTACTACAAGGCATTCTGAACCAAATGACTGATGATGAACAATGGCTATTATATTACCTCATTTTCCATATAAAATTTGTTTATACTATAATACATATTAAAACCCAATAAAACACAACATGATAGAACCAGTGAAAAACAGAAGCATGGTAGGACCTCAGAGCAAGATGATATTAAATCAACAATGGCTGCCATATTGTCTTTTCTTCAAAGTAACTATCTATATCATCACAAAACAGAATAAAACCATTCCAACCAATAAATGAAAACATAAGACTTCAAAGCAATATAATGGTGAACCATAATTACCACAAAATCTTATGTATTCTTACCATCTCTTATACTAGGGAGACTATATGATATTTATACATGTGTTTGATTTATTTCTTATGAGTATGGATTCAAGTTGCATCCATTTATTTATAAATATCTCAATGTGATCATTCTTTATAGCTGAGTAGTACTTCATTGTATAAAAGTACCACAATTTTTTTATCCATTCCTCAGTTGATGGGCACTTAGGTTGTTTCCAAGATCTGGCTATTACAAATTGTGCTGCTATAAACATGGGTGCACATATATCTCTGTGATAAGATGTTTTCAGTTCTTTTGGGAATATGCCAAAGAGTGGTATAACCAGATCAAATGGGACTTCCAACCCCAGCTTTTTGAGGAATCTCCAGACTGACCTCCACAGTGGTTGCACCAGTCTACACTCCCACTAACAGTGCAGAAGAGTTCCTTTTTCCCCACAGCCTCTCCAGCATTTGTTGTTGGTAGTTTTGTTGATCCTGGCCATTCTTTCTGGAGTGAGATGAAATCTCCGTGTGGTTTTAATTTGTATTTCTCTAATGACCAGTGATGATGAATATTTTTTTGTGTAATTATTTGCCATTTGTATTTCTTCATCTGAGAACTGTTTATTCATCTCAGATGCCCATTTTTGGATTGGGTCTTTGAATTTCAGGGGGTCTGATTTTTTAAAATTCTTTGTAAGTTCTAGACAGAAGTCCTTTATCTGAGGGACAGTTCACTAAGATTTTTTCCCAGCTCATGGGTTTTCTTTTCGCTGTGCTGGCGATTTCTTAGGACATGCAGAAACTCTTTAATAAGATATGATCCCAGTTATTGATTCTGTGAAGTATTTCCTGTGCAGTTTGGTTCTTGTTCATGAATTCTCTACCAACCCCTATGTCTTCAAGATTTTTACCTACTTTGTCTTCCAACAGATTTAGTGTTTCTGTTTTAATATTTAGATCTTTGATCCATTTAGATTTTAGTTTAGTACACGGTGACAGGCATGGGTCTAATTTTAGTTTTTGGCATATGGAAAGCCAGTTTTTCCAGCACCATTTATTAAAGAGATTATCATTCTTCCAGTGAACATGCTTGGCCCCTTTATCAAAGATAAGGTGGTTGAGTGTGTTTGTAATTGTACCTTCTAGTCTATTCCATTGATCTTCAGGTCTGTTTTTATTCCAATACCATGTTGATTTTATTATGGTAGCTTTGTAGTATAACTTCAAGTCAGGGATTGTGATGCCTCCTGCCTTGGCTATGCTGCTTAGAATTGCCTTTGCTATTCTAAGTCTCTTCTGCTTCCAGATGAATTTTAGGAGTGATTTCTCTAGATCTATGAGGTATTGTTAGTGGTATTTTCATTAGGATTGCATTGAATCTGTATAACAGTTTTGGAAGAATGGCCATTTTCACAATATTTATTCTTCCTATCCATGAACAAGGGATGTCTTTCCATTTTCTGAGGTCCTCTTTGATTTCTTTTTTTCCAACACCTTTCATTAAACAGACTATTTTTCTTCCAGTGAACATGTTTGGCCTCTTTGTCAAAGATCCTTGGGTCTGCTTTATTTTTTCCTCCCCCTACCAGTCTGTAGCTCTGTAGTAGAATTTCATGTCAGGGATTGTGATGCCCCTCTCAGAATTGCCTTTGTTACCTAGAATTTTAAAAAAAAAATTTTTTTTTTTTTTTGGTTTTGCTATTCTGGGTCTCCTCTGGTTCTTCATTTTCTCTTTTTTCCTTTGGCTTCTAAGTAAGTTTTAGGATTGTTTTCTTTAACTCTGTGAGGTATGTTACTGATATTTTGATTGAGATTGCATTAAAATTTGTGTACCAATTTTGAGAATAGACCCATTTTCATTTTATTGGTTTTCCTTACCCAAGAGCAAGGGATATCTTTCTATTTTTCTGGTATCCTCTTCAATCTCCTTTTCAGAGTACTGTAGTTTTCAGTGTAAAGAACTTTTATTTCCTTTGTTGGATTGATTCCTAAGTATGTCATTTTTGGGGGTGGTATTATGAAAGGTGAAGTTTTCCTAATTTTTCTCTCAGTAAATTTGTTATTTGTGTACAGGAATGCTATTGATTTTTGAGTGTTGAGTTTGCTTCCAGATATGCAACTGAATTTGATTATTAAATCTAGATGTCTTTTGATGGAGTTTTGGGGTTTTCTCAATAGATAGATGCAGGATGGTTCAATATTTGTAAATCATGTTGTCTGTAAAGAATGATAAATTACCTTCTTTCTTTCCTATCTTTATTTTATTTCTTTATCTTTTCTAATTGCTCTGGCTAATGTTTCCAGAATGATGTTGAATAGGAGTGGTAATAGTGGACATCTTTTTCTTGTTCTTTATTTTAGAGTGAAAGCTTTCAGGGTGGTTTTTTGTTTTTGTTTTTTGTCTTTTAAAGACAGGGCATCTCTATGCAGTTCAGGCTAGTCTCCATCTCAGTTTGTAGCCCAGACTGGTCTCAGATTTGCAAAGATCATCCTAATTCAACCTCTCAAGTGCTGGGATTACAAATGTGCCCCACCACAGCTGGAAAGCTTTCAATTTTTGACATTTAGTATGATGGTGGAAGTTGGTTGGTCATAGATGTTTTTTTTTAAAAATCAGATTGAGATAAAGACTGACAATTCCAATTTTCTGTAGCATTTTTTACAATTATGAATGGGTATTGGAACACATTTGATAATTTTTCTGCATCTATTGAGATGATCATATTATTTTTATCTTTGACTGTTGATTTGGTGTACTACATTTATTGATTTGCAAATATTGAACCATCCCTGCATCCCTGAGATGAATCCTACTTGCTTATTTGCTGCATTCTGTTTGCCAGTATCTCACTGAGGATTTTTGCATCTATGTTCATTACAGAAATGAAATTTGGCCTGAATCTCTCTCTCTCTCTCTCTCTCTCTCTCTCTCTCTCTCTCTCTCTCTCTCTCTCTTTGGTTTCAGTCCTTCTCTGGTTTTAGTATCAGGGCAATACTTGCTTCCAGGAATGAATATGGGAGTACTGATTCAGTGTCATTAAAGAGTTTGAGGAATAGTGGTATCAGATCTTCTCTAAATTTCTTGCAGAATTCAGCAGTGAATCCATCAGGAATGAGGCTTTTCTTGTTGGTTTTTAAACACGTCTTTAATTTCACTGACTGATATTAGATAATCTAGCATCTTTACATCTTCTTGTTTTAGCTTTGGTAATTCATATGTCTAGGAATCTGTCCATTTCTTCTGTGTTTTTCATCTTATTGGAATAAAGGTTCTTGATGTAGGTATTGATACTCCCATGGATTTCTGTAGAATCCATTGTGATTTCATCATTTTCATTCCTAATTGCAAAAACTTGAGTCTTTTCATTCCTTTTTTGAGAAGATTGGCTAAAGTTTGTCAATTTTATTTAATCCTTCAAATGTTTTATTCATTGATTCGTTGTATTGTTTTCTTAGTCTCCATTACATTAATTTTTGTTGCAATGCTTATAATTTCCTCCCTTATATGAGCTTTCAGTTTGACCTGTTCTTCATTTTCTAGAAGTTTGAGGTTCAACATTAGGTTGTTTATTTTAGCTTGCTCTTTTTTTCCAGATGTGTGTTCACCACTATAAATTTCTCTTATAGGACTTCTTTCATTGACTCCCATATGTTCTAGTATTGTTGTATTGAAATTATTATTTAATTGTAGGAAATGTCTAATGTCTTTTTACATTTCATCTGTGACCTATTGGTTGTTCAAGAGGATGTTATTTAATTTTCATGTGTTTATGTAGTTTTTATGGTTTCTTTTGCCATTGATTTCCAATTTCATTACACTATGGTCTCATAATATGCATTGGTGCATTTCTAGTCATTTGCATTTACTTATGCATGTTCTGTGAGCTAGTATGTGGTCTATTTTGGGGAATGTTCCATGCACAACTGAGAAGAATGTATTTTGATGTGGAATGGAACACTGTAGATATCTACTAAGATTTCTTTATTAATTTTCTGTCTAGTTTGTCTGTGACAGTGGTGTATTGAACTTCCCAATTATAATGGTGTTAATGCTTATTTGATTTTTCATGTCCATTAATATTTGTTTTATATGGTTGAGCAAGCCTGTATTTGGCATATATATGTAAAATATTTATATATATATAAATATTATATATATATATATTTTTTTCTTCTTCTTCTTCTTCTTGGAGTTTTCCCTTAGTAAGTATACCTTGATCTTCTTTGTGTCTTTTGATCAGTCTTGGCTTGAAGTTCACTTTGCCTGAAAATAGAATAATTTCCCCTGCTTTTTTCTGAGTTCCTGCCACATGAAGTATTATTTTTCATCCTTTGATTTTTAGTCTATGAATTTCTTTTTGAGTTAAGCATGTTTCTTGCATGAAGCATATTGTTGAATCTTGTTTCTTGATCCATTCTGCCAATCTATTTCTTTTGATTGGTGAGCTGACACCATTTACATTGGTGGTTATAACTGATATGTATTGGTTTCTCATTGTCATTTTATTTTCCTGTTGTTGGTTCCCTGGATTTTGTTTAATTGCTTGCTTACCTGGTGGATTATTTCTACTCCTATGTTTGATATTGTAGTCTTCTTTATCTCTTTTTAAAATATCCTTTAGAATATTTTGGAGAGCTGGTTTTATGGTCATGAGTTTATTCAATTGTTCTTTGTCATGGAAGTATATCTCCATTGATTCTGAAAGATCATTCTGCAGGGAACATCAATCTGTGTTGGATATTGTTTTTTTTTCAGGACTTGAAATACTTCATTCCAAGCTCTCCTTATAAGTGTTTGTATGGAGAAGTCTGATGTGATTTTGATGGGCTTCCCTTTATAGGTAATTTGCTTCTTTTCTCTAACATCTTTCAACTCTTTAGCTGAGTTTCTGGAATCATGATTATTTTATGCCTTTGTGTACATTTATTTAATCATGATTAATTGGAGCCATATCTGCCACTGTTATTTGCATGTCTAATTCTTTTTCCATACATGGAAAGTTTTCTATCATGACTTTTATATATCATTTGTGCTGTCTGTTGCTTTTTCACTGACTCTGATCAATCTTATTCTTCTTTGCCTCATCTTGCAGATGTTGGATGGATTTTTTCATTGACCCTTGCTTTTTTTTTTTTTGTAACAAGAATCAAACCCAGCCTGTCCTTTGCCATTTTTAAGAAATCTTTCTTTTCACAATCATAAACCGTAATCTCATTTTATAGTTCTGATATTCTGTTTTCCCTTTAGTTCGATTATCTGCATATACTTTCACTGGAAATTTTAATCTGGATATCTGTTTGAATTTGTTTCATGGATTCCACATCCTTCTTATGTTGGATATTCATAATTTCCATCATTAGACATACAAATAACAAAAAAATTTAAAAAAAAAATAAAGGAGGTTGAGGATACAGCTCAGTGGCAAAGCACTTACCTGGCAAATGCAGTGTCATGAGTTCATTCCCTGGTACCAAACAAAACAAAACAAACACAAAAATTTTAAAAAAAGAAAATGTCCCCCTCCAAAAATGTCTTAAAGACATCAGTTACTAGATGGAAGATTTCATTATCTGACCTAAGATGTTTCTTCCAAAGTTAACATTCTATGCTTCTAATTATTGATTTACATCAACTTTTCATTTCTTCTTTTCCTTTTAACACTGAATGCTACACTTTAGCATTTGCCAAGGCATCCAGGGTAAATGAGACGTTAGTACAGAAGTCTGCAATGCTCAGAGAGGAAACTGAATGCTTCCCAAACATTTGCAATTGCCTAATGATGTTGCCGAAGATAGGATAAATAAGATGCATCACTGGAATACTATTATCCTTCTGTAGCTGTACAGTGTTTCACAATACACATATAAACAATACTGGAATTACTTAAATGCAGCCAAATGAGCCTGTCATAGATAGATTCTCCAGGGAGAAGAACTTCACAAAAGAAAGAGGATTGTGGCCTGCAGGACAAGAGAGACTTCTTAGAAAAATCAGCTCCTAAATCACCTACCATTCATGTAATTATCTTCTGGGGTACAGACCATTATCTTTCTCTTGTTGTCTTTCCATATAACATTTTCATTAAATACTTTTCATGAAGGTAACTATTTAAAATAAATTCTGAAGAAATTCAATTAGAATTTGTTCTGTCTGTTTAATTCTAATGAATTAATTCTAATGACAATAAAATGAATTAAAATTTGATCATTCAAGATTGATTCTAGTATACTGACTAATTCTGTGGTCCATGCTACATTAGGTACATTGGTCAGCCAAGTCTTGTTCTGTTACTCATGTTTTATTTTAACTTTGAGCTAAGTATACAGTCAGATCAAATTTATTGACCCAGAGCACTACTTAAAGCAACTGTATTAGGCATGCCAGGATTTTACTAACTACCTAGTGACTTGATTCAGTTCCATCCCCTCTCTACCACTGGGAGACCTTGCTTTATTTTATTAATTGAAAGAACAAGAGCTGTTTGCTGAGACACTGTCTTAGTCAAACATATTAGGAGAAGTATACTTGTGAATATGATTGCATATATCAAATGATCTTCTGAGTAGTTCACCCTGCTGTTTAATTTCTTCTCTTTGACATAATTTGATGCCTGTTTAATTATGGCAGTCGTATATTTGTTTTAATTACATATTTGTTGTCTGTCGAAAGTGAAGGTACTTTACTCACAATGGGAGCTGGTTTTTAGATGATCCATCTGAGTGGCTCTTTTTGTTTTGTTATTTTCCGCCTGACACACTTGCATCTCTACCTCTTTAGCATTGTTTTTTGTTCTCTGAAAACACATCAAACTTAAAATGAGTCCCCAAAGCTGTACTTCTTTTGTTCTGTCTGTTGATTAAGAATGTTGTTGATTTGGTTGTACTAAGAGAGATGATCTGAGGAGGAAATATGAATGCTTCCTCTCACTCTCCAAGATCTTGAACTGTTTATTGGTGACATGTGTGATAACAGAAAAATTTCCCATGTGATTAAGTACAGAAAGCAAAAGTCATTTTACAACAGAAAATAATAACATGCATAGAAGATTAATGAAATCAAGCATGGTGGCATATACCTATAATCCCAGAACTCTGGAAGGCTGAGGCAGGGGGATCACAAGTTAGACTCTGGCCTGGGCAACTTGCACATAAGACCCTGCCTCAAGCTTAAAAGAATAAAAATAGAATTGTGGCTGTAGCTTAGTGTGAAGGTGCTAAGATTTAATCCCTAGCACTGCAAAAGAAAAAGAAAGGCTTCCATAAAATAGTGCATCAGCTTAATTCTGGTATGGTTTTATATCCTCCAATAGTATACATATGTATTTATATGTTTAATTGGTATTTGCATCAAAACTAATTTTTCATCCTATGCACAGACTTCCTCCTGTGTTTAGCAACAACAGGCCAAGTGTCTGACCACTGGACACCTGTCAGTGACAAAATAGTAAGGACAAAAGAGAAGCAGCAAAGGGTTGAGACAGTAACAGTTGGTTTCCTTTGATAGTGAGAACTTCAAAATGCATTTTCTTTTTATATGCTCTCCCTGTTGATAATATGGGACCCTGTTACCGGAGACCCGAAGGCAGATGCAGGTGCAAGAAAACAGCAATGTGCACCTACGCCAGGTCTCTGCTCTGCCTTTTGTCAATCAGAACATCTGTGTCTTCATCTCACCCTTGTTTCAAGCAACAAACAAATGCCTTTTCTGCATCCTACATTCTGTGCTTGCACTTTACAGCTGAACTAAACTTCCTCATCTTTCCTCCTCATATCTCTTTTACTTTTTCTGGATTACCTGCCTATCTGTTCTGGATTTGATGCTGTCGTTGCTGTGATCTGCATTATTTTCTTCGCTCATCTTTTTGCCCTTTAAAGTATTCGTAACATGTTCTTGCCTATCTGCCCTCAAAGTTCTGCCAAGTTTGTTGCTGTGTTCTCCAGAACGCTGAGAGCCACATCGTGTGTGTCAGGCCTTGAACTGAATTTCCTTGTTTTCTATTTGGTTCATGATCTTCAACACATCACACAAACCCATCTCAGACTCTCATGACAGAATGATTTTACATCCAAATGCCAAACATTTAGGAAAAAAGAGCCCTGTAACCCTTGATTACATTTTTTTTTCAGAGTGTTAAAAAAGGAAACTAGAGTAGTATTTGATTTACATGTAGCTCCAAAACAGAAGTGGTTCAGAGGTTCCACTGAAATTACACAAAGGGGAGGATTTTGATAGGGTGAACACAAAGGCAAAACAAAGAAAATATCTGATTAGTTAGTGACACAGTTGCTTTATTTGTCTTCCTGCTGGAGACTCTCAAATTTTGTAACTAGAGGTTATTTGATGGCTTTTGCTACTTAGTCCTCGGTATTCTTTTGCTTTGATATTGGTATTTGCAAGAAATAGCTCAAGATAAGTTTCTTTCTTTTTTTTTGGTCATCACAGCTGATTTATTTTTTAAATATATATTGAAGTCAATCTAAATTATATTCATGAATTTTACTAGAAAATAACATTTAACATACTAAAAAATTATAGAGCAAATATTTATATTTTTTATAGCTCAAACAGACTCGTTAGCAATCTAGAAATGCTTTGCACATAAAATTTTAATGTATTTTATATCTAAATATGAAATATTAATATAAAATGTAAATACATGCTCTAAAAAGCATGATTTTAAAAAATTGACCACAAGAGATCTCCTATTATTTTTCCTGTATCTTAATAAATACAAGTAGGGGAAACAGAATGAAGATGTCTAAATAAATAAAACAAATAAATTGGAGTTGCACAGCTAAGAAATGCCAAATTAAATTGTTCATGCATGTTCCTTACAAGAGTCAGTTATCCAGGGCACTATCATAGCTGAGCAGGAAATATAGGAATTGTTAACAATTATATTTTTCTTTTAATATAGATTGAATAGCTTTTCTGGCTTCATATATGGATTTAGTTTTTATCACATTTTTTTCTGTTTTAGTAGATGTGAAAATGAATGAGAATTTAGACTGTCACTAAGAGAATTATTGATTGGTGGGAGTAAATTTCCTTAGCCCATCATCCACTAGGAGAAAACTCAATAACATGACTATCTAAGATTACAAATGGCTTCTTTATCAATGAATTCAAGGTATAATGACAGTTTTCCATAACATATTCTCCCTTACAGTTTTTCATTAACCATATTAAATGTGAAACTGTTTGTTGGATAGTTTTTTTGAATTGTTTCTTTTGAGTCCCCAAAGCAAATTTTTCTGTTTGGCATGGTTTTAAATTTTTAAACTTGTTAATATTTCATGAATGTAAATATTAAAATATGACATAAAATCTGCTGTCAAAGCATACCACTCCGTTTCTTATCTGAAGCAACGTTATAAGCAATGTGTCTTTCTTTTTCTAAGAATGTTCCCACTGAGTGTTAATTCTCCTGAATCACAACAGTGTTGCTCTACCTCAGAGCCATCTATCATTCCTTTCTGAGACTTGCAGACTGCATTACCATATGTCCAAATTCCTCAGTGCTCAAACATCAGAACCATGACTTTTTGGTAGCAGCTCTGCTTCAGGGAAAGAGAAGACGGTGAGGTCCAAGCTTATGAAGCACATGCATGGTGCTATAGTCCCAGGCACCAAGGATGGTGACATCCAAATTTAGGGTAACACCCAAACTGGTCAGACTTTGTCTTTCTATGTCTGTAAAAGTGAAAAACAGAAAAAGATCCTTCAGTGAAAGGTCAAGTGAAAGTATACTAAGCTATAGGGTTTTTATTTACTTAGTATGATGCATTGTTATAACTGTGATAGGACTATTGCAATTGTAGTTTTTATGTAATTATTATTGTCAAACATTCTAAATAGTTTTAACGGAAAATGAGGTACAGGTTGGCATTGTAACTCACTAGTATTTCCTAAAATAAGTAAACTATAAAATGTATAATCTGTCCTGGAAGAATTGTGAATTAAATTTTCACTATCATCTTGCTGTCCCATGAAGCAATTATTACCATTCGCCATTGTTTCTTGCATGCCCCTCTACTGCCAGTGAGGCCAGTAAGTCACAGAGTGCATGCAAGGGATGTCTCTCTCTGGCTACCAGGCCTGTTCTACTCAGATACAGGTCATTTCTCCTGTCTTCTTCATCTGTCTGATGTTCCTCCTTGCTTGTGTCCTTTTTTCATGATTGGGCAATGACCGTACTCTAAACCCTAAGTTCTAAATGGAATATGATTGAATGAGAAGAGTTTACTATATTAAAGTATCCTAAAAAATTAGACACTATAGGAACTCATTTAAACAAGAAACTCATTCTACACTGTAAAAATTTCCAAAGGAAGAATTTCAAATTGAGGAGCATCAGAACCATGGCGGTCCCAGTGAGATAAAATTTGGGGACAATGGGCCCTTTGGTGATTTTCAAACTTGGATTTTTTTTGCAAATATTTTTAAATTTTTACTTTAAAGAGAAGAAAACCAAGCAAAACAAAACAGAATAAAGCCAATCAAAACAAACCAGTGTAAGTGACACAGGACTTCAAAACAATACGAAATCAACAATGGTTACAATAAAGCCTTCTGCTGTCTTCAAAACAGCTGCAGATACCTTCAAACATAGTAAAAATCAAACAAAACAGAATAGAATAGAACCAATAAAAACAAAATAATGAATGCAATAAGAGTTCAAAATGAGATAATAGTAAATCCAAATGGCTACTGTAATATATCTTGTTAACCTTGAAATAGCTGCCTGTGCCATTAGATACAATAAAATCAAACAAGACAAAACAGAACAAAATGCCACCCAGCAAAGCAATGAAAATGATATAGGCCCTAAAAACAAGATAATAGGGAATCAACAATGGCCACCACCTTCAGAAGGAGGTTCCCCAATAGATGCTACATTGCATATTGCTATCCCCTGAATAGATGATCAGACTACTGGCTTTAGATCTGCAAAGTCAGTGAAATGCCAAATGCTACAAGCATTAAATTATCATTGCAGTCTGTGTTTTTCCAGATCAGCTGATTGTTTACAGTTGGGGAGGGGATTGGTTCTTGTTTCCCAGTCTGTGCACCAGAAGGTGCTGGAATCTGGTGGCCTGCACATGGTGCTGGTTCACAGCTTGCTTCTTGGTGACGTCTTGTTCTCTTTCCCTTCAGTCTATTAATGGTGCTGGCTCATGAGAAAAGGCTGGGACCTGGTTCTCAAACTTAGGTGTTTTTATCCAAGGATCTACATTCTTTTTTTTTTTTTTTCATCTTTTGGTTTTTTTAAAACAAGATTTCCTTATGCAGTTCAGGCTGGCTCTGAACTGTTTTATAGCCCAAGCTGGCCTCAAACTTGGAGCAATTCTTCTGACGCAGTTTTCCCAGTGCTAGCATTAAGTGTGTACCACCATGCTTGACCAAGATCTACATTCTTTTATGTAAACCTGTTTGAAAGATGAGATTGGAAGGATCTGGAAGTAGTGTACTTTATTCTGTTTCTTCAGAAAGAAGTAATATCACTGACATGTCAACATAAATAACAACAGAGAGAGATTCTCTGGTCTGAGTCCTTTACTCAAGGCTCAATAAGAGGCATTACAGTTTGTAATAGACAGAGCAAAGATATATGAAGGAAAATTGGGGCAAGGTAAAACTTTTTAAGGTAAAAGAGATAAATACTTGTAATTTTTTTGGCAACAAGGAGAGCCTTGGTTTCAGGGGCTTATCACAGGAGTAGATTTTATCAGTTCATTTGTTTTGCCGTGAATCAGCCTTGCTGTCCTTGTGACTCATGTGGCAAGCCATAGTCTGAAAAGTGCTGGTCAAAAGTTCTTGTTCTAGGCCTGGTGCATACATAGGCCCTTCAGAGAGTGTAATGGTTTTTAACATGGCCATGTACATCCATTTACCTCGAAATATCTCCTCTATCTTTTTTGTGGTTGAGTAATGCTCTCCCATCTAAAAAAACTACATCTTTATCTGTTCATTGGTTGATAGACATTTGGGCCATTTCCAAGATTTAGCTGTTACAAACTGAGTTTCTGTAAATGTGGACGTGCATATATTTCTGTGTTATGACACTTTTAATTCCTTTGGGAAGGTACCAAGATGGGGAATAGTTAGATCAAATGGGGCCTCAAGTCCTAGTCTTTTGAGGAATCTCCACACTGATTTCCACAGTGGTTGCACCAGTCTACACTGCCACCAACAATGGAGAAGGGTTCCTTTTCCCTCACAGCTCTGCCAGCATTTGTTGCTGGTTGATTTCTTGATAATAGCAATTCTTTCTAGAGTGAGATGGAATTGCAAGGGTGTTTTAATTTGCATATTTTGAATGACTGGTGATGTTTATTTGCTGTTACTGCTTCTTCATCTGAGAAGTGTGTATTTCAGATGCCCACTTTTTAGGTAAACTGATGTAACTTGAAACTGTATTATTTAAGTGAAATAAATTGGGCATACATATGTAACATCACATTGTCTCTCTGGTTTAAGAAACTGAAAATGTAAGTAAGAACCAAAATGTATAATAGATATTGTGAAATAAAAACAAATGGTTCTAATGGGAAGGGGAACTAGGGAGAGGAGAGGGGGGAAAGGAGGGAAAGGAAAAGAAAAAAATGACAAAAGAAGTATAAAATTGAAACCAAGCTTTTGTAAATGAGGAGGGCAGGAGGGGCTGAAGAGAGGGCAGGGGGATGGGAAGAAACTAGTGCAGCTACACATTCCTTACAATGGATGTAATCAATATGTATATCTAAAATGTACCAATAAATATGATTAAAAAATAAATAAAAAGATGTAGCATTTACACATTCCCTATGATGAATGTGATCATTATGTATATCCAAATTATACCAATAAACTTAATTAAAATAAATTAATTAATTAACATGGGCACTTGTAAGCAAGCTCTGCCTTTTTCACCTCCTGGCTTAATTTATCTTTATTAGAGTTTACCAAAATTTTCTCTCAGTTTTTATTCTGACAAATTAAATAACTAATAATGAATAACTCTGTATTCATTTACCCATTTTCAAATTTCTTTCTTTTTTGTTCTGTTTCTTAGAAACAGCCTTACTTTGGAACTCTGTGGTAAGTAACACTGAATACTGTACAGTTTTAAGTAAATTATTTTTATTAATTATTTAATTTGAAGATTGCAATAAAACTAAAAGTAGAAAGCCTTCTTCATGGAAAAATTTATTTCATGTTAAATAGAATATTTCAAGATATTCTTTTGTGTCTCGGTTGGATTTTCCAGTGATTGTATTTTGTAGATTCAACCCAAAGTTAAGGTTCATCAGAGTGAAATGAAAGCCAAAACAGAATCATACATATGCAGCATTACATATTTATGTAATTTAAAATACATAATCTCCCCCAGTAATCAAATTTGAAAAAATGTATTGTACTAAACGGGCTTGTAAACCCAACCAAATGCCTAAAATGTTTTTCTTGAATAAGATAGTAAATTTCTACCTAAAGTCATCAAATCTTTTTATATGGTAATATTATCCACCAGGTATAATAAGACTATCAAATTTCCAAGAAGTACAGACTCTTATTTCCTAAAATAATTTTTTTAAAATGCACACATAAATTTTTGGAATTTTTATTGTGGCCCCAAAGGAGTATCATATTTTTATGATTATCCAATTCCATAAATAAATATTTTACTGTTTATAATTCTGTTGGTAAAAATCAAGTAACAGAAAATTTCCATCATATGTATTTTAATGAAAAAATTTTCCATGTGTTAAATTTACGCTGACAGCTTTTTCTTCCTATTTAAATTGTTTAAGTAGTTTTAGTGGTTTGAGCCAGGAGGATTTACCTTACATGTAGAGTCATATGATATTTACCTGTTTTACTTTATGGTCTCCTATGGAACCATCTCCATAATAACTACTTTATTTTATAGATTAGAAAAAATAGACTCTCAACAAATTAAATAAATCATCAGATACATGTCAGAAACTCCAATTCTCATTCATGGCACACAAACATTCACTGAAACTTACTGGGCTTACTTAAACAATTGAGAAATAATATGGTTCCTATAGGAGCTAATAATCAAATAAGGTGTGCCGATGCATAAACAGAAAATTTCAGTATTAAATATGACAATAATGATAACTACAGAGTAAAATATATAGAAGAGGAATAACTCAGTAAGTGCTTTTTTTTTTTAATGGTATTTATTGAGCACCAACTACAGGCCAGGTGGCAAGTGCCAGTAACTAAAATAGATGTAATTACAGATTTCAGAGTTGCTAGCCCTTCAGGGGATAAATGCAACTCAGTCACATAACAATGTACAATAAAAACTGCAGTAAGTGACTGAAAGAGTGAATGCAGGTCAAGGGCAAATAACAGCCCTGGCAGACTTAAGGTTCATGGACGGATTCCTTCTTATACAATCAGTTTGGCAACTCATAGGTCAAAGGAATCAAGCTCACTGATTGTTGATAGTTATGTTTGAAAAAATATAGAAATAACAGATTGTCTTCTGTGTATTTTAGTGTGTACTGAGAAGAAATTTCATGGGTTTGTGATCTCACAGCCGGAAATAATACCCAAGTCTCACCACTGGGCTACTTTAGCAGATGCTGCGCGCTCCTCTGCCAAAAGCAAGTACAAGCCCTGCCAGCCCGCGGAGCGATCCCAGTGCAAGGCTCCTGCTGTGCAGTCTCAGATCCTGCCAGGTCTCTGGCCTCACTGCAGAAATGAAACCGAGAGAAGCCAACTTCTTCACTGCCTGCACTCTAAAAATTTCATCAACAAAGGCAAAATTGCATGAAGGCCCAGAAACTTAACCTCAGGTCTCCTGATGTCTGTGTCCCTTTGCAAATCTTAGGTCTGGTCTTGGTTATTTATTTGTTTTTATGATTTATTTTATTCACATATATTTATAAAATTTGGGAAAAAAATAAGGCATCTCAATCTTAACAAGTTAAGATTTTTATTTTTCTCTCCAATGTCCCTTCCTCTATACCTCTTCCCATGTCAGATGACTTGGAAGTGCCTCAGGAATTTGAGTGATGCACCTAACAGAAAGTGAAGGGGAAGTGTTTAATTTGCATAGAACAGGATATGTAGTTTTTCTGGCATTCTGAGCAGAGGTAAACTATTACATACTGTGGACAAACACGTTGGTATAGGGTTAACTTCCAACAATATTCCTGTTGCCCACCACAGAATCTCATTAGGCATTGTTGGGAAAGACATCACACCATAGTATAAATGTGTCTTACAGTGGCCGGTGTCACAAGTGTGTGGGTGATGGAAGAGAAACAAAGTTTGAAATGCACATAGTCAAAGCTGATCTGGGTTATATCCTTCCAAACCCCATATAATCCTCTGTAATGCTGTATTAGGAAGCAGAAATCTCACTCAACAATGTAAACAAAAAAGTGTCATGAAAGGAAATATTAGTCATGACAAAGTTCGTTTGAACAGTAGTGAAAATGCCAAGGAACTTGGGGGTCACAGCCATGGGAAGCAATCCCTACTTCTAGGACTGAGGCAGGTCACCCAGGGAAGGAACAAAGCATCCTTGTTCCCAACTGGAGATAAGCTCCTATCCCTGCTGGAAAGGGTGCAACCACAGTGCCTGGGTAGTGATAACCATGTCAAGGACACTCTTTCTTCCCTGTGTGTGTGTGTGTGTGTGTGTGTGTGAGCCATCCATAGAAAAGTGCCACTGAGACTACCTCATCCAGAAGCCACCCACTGGGATTTTGTCTTGGGAAACTGTTGAGTTGCTGAGCAAAGCTGCTCAAAGGATGTCCTTCATGCCCTGTCTTCAGTATTCGACAGCTAAAGTAAACCAAGAAGTGCATAATGTGATATCAGGAAGTGTGTCTCTCCTACACCTTCTACTGACAAAGCTTAATATCATGCCAACTGGCAGGGGGAAAATGCTCTAGTGCCATAAATAGGCAATAAATAGATTTGGAACTGAGACGTAATACACTGATAACTGGCACACACTCCTTTGCAACTGTTATTGCCAACAACCTACAAATCAGGCAGAAGTCTCAATGCTTAGGGGGAAAATCATGAAAATCAAGGAAAAGAATGGATTAGCATCATTGGGAAAAAAACACTGTGGGGGATGAGTAGGTATGGAGGTTGGGGGAGATGACTAGTGTAGAACTGTGTTGTCACATGTAAGGAATATCAGTTTCTTGTTGGAAGTGATAGATAACTGAGTAAGGTGGTGGAAGTTCAGTTAAAGGCCTTGCAGTTGACTGGCCACATTAATATCAATGGTTAACATGGGCAAGTAATAAGATAAAACATGGAAATAACAAGTTGTCTTGGTTACTTTTCTCTGAGACAAAATACCTGACACCCAAAATGAAGGAAGGAAAGTTTTATTTAGCTTACAGTTTGTGGAGGTTTCAGTCCATACTTAGCTGGCTCCAAGGCAGGGTGGTATGGCTAAGTGGCAGCCATTCATGGTAGCTACAAGTGACAAGAGTGAAAAGGGAAAAAGGAGAAGAGCACACCTCCTTCCCTCCCTTATATTGTATGCTGGCTCCCTTATATTGTATGGTGGGTGCAGGACTCATACCACCAATCTCAGAGCTAGACAACAAACCAATCACAAATGCTAGATTCAGTTACCTTTGAAAGGCACCCCCATGACTGCATGAGGCTGGGGGGAGCATTTAAACACAAACCATAACACAAATGTAAAAATTTGAAGTAAGGAAATAGCATTGTTTCTATTTTCACATAATATTTTCCACATGAAAAATAAAACAATCTACAGAAACAGTTAAGAGTGCTCAATGAAGTTGTCAATTAGGTCAATAGATAGATACAGTAGCATTTCTATTTCATAAAAATAATACATTGGAAAATACAATTTTCAAAAAGGAAAAAAAATACCTTGTGTAGCTATTATTTTTCCTAGAAATTTATCTGCCAAAGTTAGTGATACTACAATGAAAACCACACTCAAAGAATTCTGATCATACATATAAAATACACTCTAAGATTTTTGTGTTTTATTAAATATATGAGAAAAACTAAAGAAAACTATTTGTGAAAGAAAGTTTGTAACATATAAGACTAAAGCATACATAAACACAATGATAATTAATATTTTTCTTTTCCTTTTGGGAAACTTAAAAATGCATTTGTACATGTTTGCAGTACATAATGGTTGCATTCATGGTAGGAGTTGATTGATGTACATAATACTACTCACTTCTTTTTATTTTCCCTTCCTCTCCATTCTTTCCCCATCCCTCAATCTCTATGTCCATTTACTGTTTGCAAAGATCTATCTTCCCTTTTTTAATTTTATTTTTCTTCTTTTTTTGAAGGTTTGTTTATCATTCCTTTTCATCATTTTTTGTGTCTTTTACTTATATTTTTTTAATCTAATCTATCCATCTTCTTCCTTTCCTCAATTTGTCTCTTTGGACTTAATCATATTTTCATATGAATGAATAGTTTTTCTAATTTTTTTGTCAACTTCAATAGTCCCTTGCTTATTCCTTAATTCTTGTTCTTCTGCCCTCTTAGTTTCCCAGAGCTTGCATGATCACCCTTAATCCTCCAGGCTGTCTTCTACATTATTTCTTCTCAGTTATCTCTGTTCTATTAGTATCCTTCTTAAATTTCCTCACCACTCTACCAAGGGAAAAAAACTTGGCATACAAGCTCCCAATTTATGATTACTTCTGTTATAACAGAGATTTTGCTCTTATGATTAAAAGTACAAAATTATCACATTTTGTCAGTTCCTAAACTGTGCTTGACACTATTGTTATTGCCAATTATACTATTTTAGCTAGGGTGACATATCTGTTTTAACTAGCTGTTCTTAGATGTATAACAATAT
Source organism: Hydrochoerus hydrochaeris (assembly GCA_004027455.1). NCBI lineage: Eukaryota > Metazoa > Chordata > Mammalia > Rodentia > Hydrochaeridae > Hydrochoerus > Hydrochoerus hydrochaeris. The sequence continues at coordinate 153,896 of PVLA01000105.1, forward strand.
TGGGAAGTTCTAGGGAATAACCTCACTACACCAAAAAACTGAAGACTGAGCCAAACAGATACCAATATCTCACTCTTAATCAGAAAGATAGGATTTGGGGGTAGACACACACCAACAAGCTCCAACACACAGAGGATATCCCTGAAGAACAAACATTGCCTAGAGAAGCCTTGATATCAGTGACAAAACTTACTACGAAAATTTATAAGAATCAACACAGAAAACAAAAATTAAATTTTGAAAAAGTAATAACATTCAGAGGCAAAATGGAACCTCAGACCTTCAGGCCACCCAAAGCAATTCCAGGACATAATGAAAGTGGGGAAAATGGAAAACAAACTCTGAAATTTCTGAAATCATAGCAGCCAAAGAAAATAAACCCATGAGACAATAGAGGAAATCAGATCAGAAATAATCTCTCAGATAAAAATAGAAATGTCAACATTCATAAAGCAATTGCTTAGCAAATCAAGAGTAGAGACAGATTTAAAACATAGACAATGATAGGAAAAGGATAGAAACCATAAGTGGTCAATATAGGAAAGAAGTAGAATGCACAAAACAGATTCAAACAGATATACAGGAAGTTAAAAATTCCTTTAAAACCTGGCAAAACCACTTGAATGAAACAGAAGGTAGACATTGACACCATGAGGACAGGATCATGACTAGCAATAATAAAAGGATAAATCTCTTGAAAATAACAAAAGATCATGAAATAACAAACAACTGCAAGATGAAGCAAGTAGAAATAATATAAGAAAAATTGGTGTCAATGAAGAAGCAAGAATCAACACAATTGACATAAAAGCAGACTTAATAGCAGAAAATTTCCCAAACATGAGAAGAGAATCTGATATATAGATAAGTGGGGCATTTAGGTTTCCAATTAGCTATTACCAAAAAAAAAAAAATCTATACATGGACATATAATAATCAAGATCCCTGGAATTCAGCACAAAAACAGAATATTAAAAGTTGTTAGAGAAAGGAAACAGATCACCTATCAAGGAAAGCACAGCAGAATCATGGTAGACTTCAATACAAACTAATTAAGCAGAGCTTGGAGTGAAGTATTTATAATCTTGAAGGGAAAAATAAGTCCAACCTAGATTTATGTAACCTGCAAAACTCTTTCAAAACTAATGGAAAAATAAAATACTTACATGACAAAGAAAAATTAAAGAATTCCTGACCACCAAAGCAACCTGCAAAGTGTGCTGTAAGATATTCTAGACAGAGACAAAAATGACCACTATTCCAAAATTGAATGGAGAAAGAAACTACCAAGCAGGGCAAGCAATTAAACAGAGGGGAAAATCAGGGAACCAACAACAGGAAAATGTGATGACAAAGATAAATCGATACATATCAGTTATAACTGTCAGTATAAATGGCCTCAATTCACCAATCAAGAGAAACAGACTGGAAGAATGGATCAAGAAACAAGATCCAATAATATTCTGTATAAAAGAAACACATTTGATTAAAAAAAATTCATAAACTAACAATCAAAGGATGAAAATCAATCTTGAATGCAACAGGAACCCAAAAAAAAGCAGCGATAGCTATTCTGTTGGCAGAAAATGTGAACTTCAAACAAAGAATTATCAAAAGAGATAAAGATGTTCATTACATAGTTGTTAGGGGAAATTTTTGAGAGGAGGAGATAACAATCATAAATATATATGCACCAAAGATAGGAACACCCAACTATATAATACCAATATTAACAGGAAAAATCAAATGAACAATAGCATAATTGTAATTGGGCACCTTAATATCCTAATGTCACAAATAGGTAGATCAATCAGACCATAAATCAGCAAAGAAATATACCAAAATGAACTTAGCCTGTGAACAAATGAATTTAGTAGATGTTTACAGAGTATTCCACACAATAATATCAGAATACATATTCTTCTAAACTGCACATGGGATGTTCTAAAAAATACACTATATACTTCCCATATGATATGCTTAAATAAGTGCAAAAGAATTAAATTATCCCATGCATATTATCTGACCATAGTGCAATGAAACTGGAAATTAATAGCAAAAGAAACTGCAAAAACTCCATAAACATGGACATGAAATAACAGCCTCCTGAACAACCAAAGTGTCAGAGATAAAATTAAAAGATTAAACAATATTCATAATTAAACAAAAATGCAGATTCAACATATTGAAGCCTGTGAAACACAAGGAAGCAATCCTAAGAGGCAAATTTAGAGCAGTGAACACTTATCAGGAAAACAGAATGAGCACAAATAATCCAATGTTGCACCTCAAGCTTCTGCAAAAAGTAGAGCAAGTTAAACCTAAAGCCCACAGAAGGGAAGAAATTATAAAGATCAGAGGAGAAATTAACACAATTGAGATTAAGAAAATAACACAAAGAAGTAATGGATCAAAGATGTGTTTCTTTGAAACAATAAATAAAGTTGACAAAACCTTAGTCAAACTTAACAACAACAACAACAAAAAAAAAACTGGAAAGAAAAGGTTCAAATTCATGCAGTGGGGAATGAAAAGGGTGAAATCACTACAGATCCTGTGGAAAATCAGAAGATTATCAATACCTACTTGAAAATCTTTACAGTCATAGGATGGAAAACACAGGAGAAATGGATGGGTTCCAAGATATGTATCAATTACCAAAGCTGAATCAAGAAGATTTAAACATTCTGAATTACTTAATATCAGTCAATGAAACTGAAAATATATTTAAAACCTTACCAGTGAAGAAAAGCCCAGGTCTTGACAAATTCATGGCTGAATTCTATAAGAAATTTAGAGAAGATTTAATGCCAACGCTCCTCAAATGCTTTAATGAAATTGAAAGGGAAGCAATCCTCCCTAACTCATTCCTGGAGGCAAGTATTACTCTTATATTAAAAGCGGAGAACCCCCCCCCCAAAAAAAAAAGAACTACAGGTCAATCCATCTAATGAATATAGATGCCAAAAATGTTTGATAAATTCTAGCAAACAGATGGCAGAAAATCATCAAGAAAATTATATACCATGACCAAGTAGAATTCACCCCAGGAATCCAGGAATGCAAATAAAAATATAATACACCATATGAACAGAGCCAATGGAAAAAAAAATCACATGATCATCTCAATAGATGCAGAACAAGCTTTTGACAAAGTCCAACACTGATTCCTGATAAAACCCTATAGTAAAGCAGAATAGATGGTCTTTATCTTAACATGACAAAATATACCTGTGACATACCAAAAACCAACAGTCAATATCATACTAAGTGGAAAAAACCTGAAAGCTTTCACTCTAAATCAGTAATAGGACAATGATGTCCACTATCATCACTCCTACTCAATACAGTTCTGCAAACATTAGCCAGAGCAATCAGACAAAACAGAGAAACAAAAGGAATAAGGACAGGAAAGAAGGATATTAAATCATCATTATTCACAGATGGCAGGATACTCTACATAGAAACCCCAAAACCTCCACCAAATAACCTCCAGATTTAATAATCAAATTCAGTAGCATAACTGAATACTACTGAAGTAGTATTCAGTCTTGAATCCAGCACTCAAAACTGAATAGCACTCCTGTACACAAACAACAAACTCACTGAGAGAGAAATTTTGGAAACTATACCCTTGAAAATAGCATCCAAAAATGAAACACACAGGAATCAATCTAACAAAGTAAAACAACTATGTATTGAAAATTGCAGTCATCTGAAAAAAGAGATTGAAGAGAATATCAGAAAATGGAAAGATATCCATTGCTCATGGATAAGAAGAACCACATTGTGAAAATGGTCATAGTTCTAAAACTATTATACAGATTTAATGCCATCCCAATCAAAATATCATTAGTATACCTCACAGATCTAGAGAAAAATGCCTAAGATTCATTTGGAAACAGAAAAGACCTAAGAATAGCAGAGGTATTCATGGACAATAAAGGTAAGGCAGGAGGCTTTATAATCCTCATTTGAAATTATACTACAAAGCTATTGTGATAAAATTAGCATGATACTGACAAAAAAGCATACCTAAAGATCAGTAGAACAGATTAGAAGGTACAGACACAACCACAAATACATTCAGCTACCTCATCTTTGATAAAGGGGTTAAATATGTACACTGGAAGAAAGAGAATTCTTCAATAAATAGTGTTGCAAAAACACTATTAAACATTCTGAATTACTTAATATCAGTCAATGAAACTGAAAATATAATGCTGAAAAAGACTAAAACTAGATCTATGTTTATCACATGCACTAAAAAGAAAGTCAAAAAGTCTAAGTATTAAAACAGAAACAATAAATCTACTGGAAGACAAAGGAGGTAGAAATCTTGAAGACATAGGTGTAGGTAGAGAGTTCATGAACAAAAACCAAATTGCAGTGGAAGTACTTCAAAGAATCAACGACTGAAATCTTATTAAACATGTTTGCATACTGAAAGAAATCACCAACAGAACAAAAAGACAACCCACAAAATGTGAAAAATTTTAGTCAACTGTCCCTCACATAAAGAACTTATATCTAAAACATACAAAGAATTAAAAAAAAAAATCAGGCCCCCCAAATTCAAAGACCCAGTCCAAAAATGGGCATCTGAGATGAATATGCACTTCTCAAATGAAGAAATAAAAATGACAAATAAATATATGAAAAAATGTTCAACATCATTGGTCATTATAGAAATGCAAATTAAAACAATACTGAGGGCCTGCCCAACTTCCCAAACCCTGGAGGTGACACTGGATGTTGCCTCCGCTGGCCTGATTGGACCACGCTTAGTGGCCTTCTTTCAATCTGGGGAGCTGAGGCTGCACAAGGTGAGTTACAGTGCACCTTTACTGGCTTGGCGAAAGCTTTAGATCATTGCTCCCAGTGGTTAGGAGCCACCCAGCTTCCCAAAACCCCAGAGGTGGCACTGGAGGTTCTGCTGGCCTGACTGGACCATGCCTAGTGACCTTCTTTCAATCAGGTGAGCTGAGGGCCCATGAGGTGAGTTACAGCACATCTGCATGAATTCCAGGAGCCAAGGGCACATGAGGTGATTTCCAACACATGCAGGGGAAGCTGTGGAACATTGCTTGAAACTCAGAAATATAGGAAAATGACAAGATGAAAGACCAAAATGCAATCTCAAACCTCCAGCCCATCCCAACAGAACCTAGGAGCCATGTACATAGAAGAAAATATAAGACATACACCTGAAATGCCTCAAATGATATCAACTGAAATAAAGAAACAACTGTGGGAAGCTATAAAAGAACTCAAATAAGAAATAATTTCCTATGTAAAAGAAGAAGTGATAAAGGTAATTAAAGAACTGCTGAACACATCTGAAGAAGACACAGTTAAAAAAATTAGAGGAACAATGCAAAAAGATGAAAACCCTGAATGAACAATATAAGAAACAAAGAGAATGCATGAAGCAGATTTAAAAAGATATACATGAAATCAAACATTCCACTGAAAGTTGGCAAAACTGCCTCAAAGAAAGTGAAGATACAATTTCAGATCTCAAAGACAAGATTACAGCCAGTGAACAGGAAAGGAAAGATATTTTAAAAATGACAAGGATCAGGAAATAACAATTCAACAGTTGCAAGATGATGCAAAGAAAAATAACATAAGATTGATAGGGATTAATGAAAAAGAAGGGGGCAACACAAATGATATCAAGGGGCTATTACAGAAGTAATATCTGAAAATTTCCCAAACATGAGAATGGAAACTGACATACAGATCAGTGAAGCATATAGAACTCCAAATAGCCATAACCAAATTAAACTACACCTAGACATATAATAATTACCATCCCAGAAATCTAACATAATAACAGAATATTAAAACCTGTTAGAAAAGACAGATCACCTATAAAGGAAAACTTATCAGAATCACAGCAGGCTTCTCAACACAAACAATGAAGTCAAGAAGAGCATGGAGTGAGGTATTTCAGATCCTAAAGGAAAATGACTTCCAACCCCGACTGATGTACCCTGAAAAACTGTCCTTCAAAACAGATGGAGAAATAAGATACTTCCATGGCAAAGAACAGCTGAATAACTTCATGATCACCAAACCAAACCTGCAAAGAATATTGAAAGACATTCTAGATAGACATAGGAAAAAACCACTAAGCAAGGCAGACAATTAAACAGAGTAGAAAGGTAAAGATGCAGCAGCAGAAAGGTAACATGTCAAAAATAACCAATATATAACAGTTATAACCATTAATGTAAATGGCCTCAATTCACCAATTAAAAGAAACAGACTGGCAGAATTGATTAAGAAACAACATCCAACCATATGCTGTCTATAAGAAACCCATCTAACCCAAAAGGAGACTCATTGACTAAAAGTCAAAGGATGGAAAACAATACTTCATGCAACAGCAACCCCCCAAAAAGCAGAGGTAGCTATTCTGTTTGCAGACAATGTGAACTTCAAACCAAGAATGATCTAAAGAGATAAAGAAGGTCACTACATACTAGTTAGGAGAAAATTTCAATGGAAGACATAACAATCTTAAGCATATGTGCACCAAATTCCAGAGCACCCAGCTATACAAAACAAGTATTAACAGAAATGAAAAATCAATAAGCACTAACACAATTATAACAGGAGATCTTAACACACCATTGACACAAAAGGACAGATCAACCAGACAGAAAATCAGCAAAGAAATAACAGAACTGAACCATACCTGTGAACAAATGGACTTGATAGACATATACAAAGTGTTCCATCCAACAACATCAGAATATACATTCTTCTCAGCAGTACATGGGACATTCTCTAAAATAGACTATATAATAACCCAAAGAACATAATTAAGAAAATGCAAAAGAATTGAAATTATCCCATGCATGTTATCAGATCATAGCACCGTGAAATTAGAAATTAATGATAAAAGAAACTGCAAAAACCCCACAAACACATGGAAATTGAATAATACACTCTTGATCAATCAGTGGGTCACAAAAGAAATTAAAGAAGAAATTAAACAATATCTACAAGCAAATGAAAATACAAATACAACCTACTGGAATCTGTGGGATGCAATGAAAGCAGTCCTCAGAGGAAAATTTATTGCAGTGAATTCCCACCTCAGGAAAATAGAATGAACACAAATAAACAACCTGATACTACACCTTAAACATCTAGAAAAAGAAGAGCAAGTCAAGCCCAAAGCCAAAAGAAGGGAGGAAATTATAAAGATCAGAGCAGAAATCAATGCAATAGAGACTAAGAAAACAATACAAAGAATCAATGAATCAAAGAGTTGGTTCTTTGAAAGAATAAATAAAATTGATAAGCCTCTAGTCAACCTTATTTTAAAAAGGAAAGAAAAAACTCAAATTCATGCAATAAGGAATGAAAAGGGAGAAATCACTACAGACTGTGGAAATATAGAAGATCATCCTATTTTGAAAACCTCTACTGTCATAGGTTCAATAACACAGAATAAATGGACAGATTCCTAGAAACATATGAAATACCAAAGCTGGATTAAGAAGACGTAAAACTGATGAATAACCCAATTTCTATTAATGAAATTGAAAATGCAATTAAGTCCTTAGCAACAAAGAAGAGCCCAGGCCCAGACAGATTCACTGTGGAATTCTACAAGAAATTCAAAGAAGACTTAATGCCGACACTCCTCAAACTCTTCAATGAAATCAAAAGGGAAGCAACTCTTCCTAAGTCATTCCTGGAAGCAAATATTACTCTAATATAAAAACCTGAGAAAGACCCAACTAAAAAAGAGAACTACAGGCCAATCTCTCTAATGAACATAAATGCAAAAATTCTCAATAAAATATTGGCAAACAGGATGCAGCAAATCATCAAGAAGATTATAAAACCATAACCAAGTGGGATTTATCCCACGCATGCAGGGATGGTTCAACATATGTAAATCAATAAATGTAATCCACCATATCAATAGAGCCAAAAGTAAGAATAACACGATCATTTCTATAGATGCAGAAAAAGCTTTTGATAAGATCCAACACTCATTCATGATAAGAACCTTACAGAGAATTAGAATAGATGGTCTTTACCTCAATGTGATAAAGGCCATCTATGACAAACCAACAGCCAGCATCATATTAAATAACCAAAAACTGAAAGCCTTTACCTTAAAATCAGGCACAAGACAAAGATGTCCATTATCACTGCTTCTATTAACATAGTACTGGAAATACTAGTCACAGCAATTATACAAGAGAGAGAAATAAAAGGAGTAAAGATATGAAAAGAGGAAGTTAAATTATCATTATTTGCAGATGACATGATACTCTACATAGAAGACTCCCAAAACTCCATTGAAAAAGTCCTAGATATAATAAATAAATTCAGTAATGTAGCTGGATACAAAGTCAATATTCAAAAATCAATAGCATTCCTATACACTAACAACAAAATCACTGAGAGAGAAATAAGAGAAGCCATGCCCTTTACAATAGCATCCCCAAAAATAAAATACTTAGGTATTAATCTAACGAAAGAAGTAAAAGATCTATTCAGGGAAAATTATAATACTCTGAAAAAAGAAATCGAAGAGGACTTCAGAAAATGGAAAGACATCCCTTGTTCATGGATAGGAAGAACAAACATTGTGAAAATGGCCATTCTACCAAAATCGTTATACAGATTCAATGCAATCCCAATCAAAATACCACTAGCATACATCATAGATCTAGAGAAATCACTCTTAAAGTTCATCTGGAACCAGAAGAGACCTAGAATAGCAAAGGCAATTCTAAGCAGCAATGGCAAGACAGGAGTCATCACAATCACTGACTTGAAATTATACTATAAAGCTACTGTAATAAATTCAACATGGTACTGGAATAAAAACAGACCTGAAGATTAATGGAATAGATTAGGAGATACAACTACAACTACAAACACACTCAGTCACCTTATCTTTGATAAAGGAGCCTAACACATTCACTGGAAGAAAGATAGTCTCTTCAATAAATGGTGCTGGAAAAATTGGCTCTCCATATGCCAAAAACTAAAAATAGAATCATGCCTATCACCACTTACTACATTAAAATCTAAATGGATCAAATATCTAAATATTAAAACAGAAACACTGAATCTGTTGCAAGACAAAGTAGGTAAAAATTTTGAAGACATAGGGGTAGGTAGGGAACTCACCAACAAGAATCAAATCACACGGGGAAATACTTCCTAGAATCAATAACTGGGATCACGTCTTGTTAAAGAGTTTCTGCAACTTGAAAGAAATCTCCAGCATTGTGAAAAGAAAACTCGCAAATTGGGAAAGAATCCTAGTCAACTGTCCCTCAGACAAAGGACTTCTGTCTAGAACATATAAAGAATTAAAAAAAAAAATCAAACCCCTGAAATTCAAAGACCCAATCCAAAAATGGGCATCTGAGATGAATAAACAGTTCTCAGATGAAGAAATACAAATGGCAAATAAATACATGGAAAAAATGTTCAGCATCATTAGTTATTAGGGAAATGTAAATTAAAACCACACTGAGTTTCCATCTTACTCCATAAAGAATGGCCAGGATCAAGAAAATTACCAAAAACAAATGCTGGAGAGGCTGTGGGTTAAAAGGAACTCTTCTGCACTGTTGGTGCAACCACTGTGGAGGTCAGTCTGGAGATTCCTCAAAAAGCTGGGATTGGAGGTCCCATATGACCCAGCTATCCCACTTCTAGGCATATTCCCAGAAAAACTGAAAACATCATACTTTAGTGATATGTGTGCACCCATGTTTATAGCAGCACAATTTGTAATAGCCAGATCTTGGAAACAACCTAAGTGCCCATCAACTGAGGAATGGATAAAAAAAGATGTGGTACTTTTATACAATGGAGTACTACTCAGCTATAAAGAATGATCACATTGAGATATTTATAAATAAATGGATAAAAATTGAGACCATACTCATAAGTGAAATAAATCAAACTCACATGTATAAATACCGTATAGTCTCCTTAGTGTAAGAAATGATGAGTACATAAGATTTTATGGTAATCATGGTTCCCTATTATATTGCTTTGAAGCCTTATAATGTTTTCATTCATTGGTTGGGATGGTTTTATTCTGTTTTGTTTGATTTTATTATGTGTGATGGTATGAACAGCTACTTTGAAGAGAACAAGACATTATGGCAGCCACTGCTGATTTAATATCACCTTGCTTTTAAGTCCTACCATGCTTTTGTTTTCTGTTTCCATTGGTTTTATCATGTTGTGTCTTATTGGATTTTAATATGTGTGATCGTATAAACAAATTTTCTGGAAAATGAGATATTATAGAAGCATTGTTCATTTTCTGTTATTTGGTTATGAATGTCCTATAATACTTTCATTCTTGTGAATGGTTTTGTACTATTTTATCATGTTTGATGTTATTGTGTGTGAAGGTATGCTCAACTACTTCAAAGTAAGAGACATTATGGTAGCTACTGTTAATATCCGGTTGTCTTGTTTATATCTGGTGCTGTGTTGTTTACATTGTTCTGTTCTGATTTGCTTTGTTATGTCCTCTGTTTTTGTCTCTTTAAAATAAAAATTAAAAAAATACCGAGATGCCATCTTGTTCTAGAAAGAATGGTTGTCATCAAGAGATCAACTAATAACAAATGCTGGGGGACTTTGAGGAAAAGGGGACAATTTTCCACTGTTGGTGAGAGAGTAGACTGGTGCAACCACCATGGAAATTAGTAAGGAGATTCCTCAGAAAATAGTATTGAAGGTCCTAGCTATTCTACTTCTGGCTATTTTCCCAGAGGATTTAAAAATATCATACCACAGTGATATATGTGCACCCATGCTTATAGCAGCACAATTTGTAATAACTGAATCTTGGCTACAATCCAAATACTTATCAAATGAGGAATGGATAAAAAAGATGTGAAATATACAGGGAATTGAGCTCAGGACCTTGTGCTTGCCAGGCAGTCATTTATGTCACTGAGCTATATCCCCAGCCCAGATGTGATATTTTTATACAATTGAGTACTACTCAGGTATAAAGAAGGATAAAGTCAAGACTTTTGTAGGTAAATGAATGCAACTTGAGACCATACTCATAAGTGAAATAAATCACACACACACACACATATGGGTGCTTCCTAGTGTAAAAAACTAAAAGAGTAAATATTTTTCAAAATGTATAATATAGTAAAAATGAAAAGGTAAGAAATTGCTTAAAAGGAAAGAACAACTGGAAGGGGGTAAAGGAGAAAAAGAGAAGTGTGTGTGTGTATGAAATAGAATAACTATACTACTAATCTCAGTTCATTATAAAGCATGGTCTGTGCTTAATTGTTTGATCAATTTCTCATGTCTTCATTTTGTAATATGAGAAGCTACTTTTAAGAAAACAACATATAATGCATTAACCATTGTTAATCTCCTATTATCTTGTTTTGAAATTCTGTACCATCATCTTTACTTTTTTATTTCTTTCAAAATAAAAAAAAGATGCACATCATGTGTTGAATAATGCAAACTGTGATAAGTAGACCTTGGTATGAGCTTTTATGTTAATTTGGTTGGGGTGAAGGTTTGTTTAATATTTGTTATAGTGACAATGGCTTCAAATTCTTCTAATGTCCTTATTCTGCTCTTTCATTTTGTCTTTGGGATTCCCTAACTTCTCCTCAAATAGAAGCAGTGCCTTGCAATTTTTAAGAAATAATCTATTGTTACATTGGAGCTGTGTGGATGTGATGGTTGGTGTGATAAAGTGGAAGTGGTGTATAACATTAAAGTTAAGTCTTAGTTTTCTGGATAGGTTATGAGTCTGTATTCTTGACTGGTGAATGGTGTTTCTTTGACTTTTTCTCCATTTTTATGAGACAGGAAGGATAGAAGCAGCTGGATCAGAGTAAGTGCCTTTTCTCTAAATGTACAAGGCTCTGGTAAATCCTGCTTCCCTGTTATGGAGAACTCTCTAAGTATATTTTTAAAAATCATTATTTCTCCTTTCCCTGACAGAGTTTTGAGAAGATAACTCTTCATTTTTTGACCATAATAATCTGGTGAGATTCTTGCAGTGAAGCCCATAAAAATTTGGGGTTTCCTCTAAACTACAGAGTTTCTCATACTTGTGTTGGTCAACACTCGACTTCCATTAATTTGTCAAAATTACCATTTTACTCTTTCTGCAGTTTATAGTTCCAGCAACTTCTACTTCAGGTAAACAGAACTTGCTGTGTTTTTTGCATTCTCCTGTCTCTTCAGATTTCAGTGTGGTGGTTTGCTCTCTGATGGGATAGTTAATTTTCCCTCAGTTTTTCCTCTTATTTTGTAGATGGCAGTGGACTATTTTCAAGTTTATTATGTCAGAACTAAACTGGATGTTGGGATCACTTTTTAATTCTTTTTATCACGGTATTTCTTAAAGTTTAAATTGCATAGTGACCATACATTTGTTGAATATGCTCTGTCAGTGACTTTCTCCTCCATTTAAAGTCAGTCTATTTGTTTAACATCAATCAGGTAGGTGAAGCACAAACTCTTCTAGTTGTTAGATGAAATCCAAGTTTACTTGCTGCATCATTACTCTTACAGTATCATTTTTTTTCTTATTTTTATAGTTTTTACTTAAGATTTAAAGAAGCATTGAAAAGAATTATAGGGACACAGGGTACATTTCCCTGGATACCTTGTTAGTAAACAAATTTTTTAACGTTTAACAATCTTTGATTCAAATCTTTACAGAGACCTGTCCGATTTCTATTTTAGATAGTCTTGTACACCTGGCAGTGAATCTCAGCTTCCATTTCTCCAGCAAAAGTTGGATTCTGTGAGTAACTTACTCCTGGTTTTATGGGGGCAAGTGTATTTGTAAATGAGGAATGAAATAATGGATTTCTCTGTCTAGTTGCACCCGAGACCATACTTCCTTACCACCAGTCACTTCCAAGTAGCTCCAATCCTTTTCTACCCTCTGACAATAACAAGAATGCCTCTGTAAGCTAAGTCCAGACTGACACCCCCTCCCTCAGTTTGGGCTGTTTTTATTTTTCAGACAAAATTATAACAAATATACTTTTACACTACTTAATTATCTTCATTTCTGATTCAAGAATTGGCAGCAGCCTACACAAAAATGGATCAGAATGTTCCACTCTCCCATGCTAACAGGTCATATTGACAACTCAAGAAAAGGAAGAGGCATAAAGAAAAATAAAGTGACAAACAGAAGAGTTGCTTAGAACTCACATGTGACTTATTTGGATATGATCTAAAGATGTGGTTGCTTGTAATTAGCTGAGATATAGCCACTTGTAGAAAAAAGGGTTACCATCTGTTTATACGTTGTTATGGTTGGTATCTAGATGTTTCTTCAAAGCCTTCATGTAGTCATAGGTCTTTTATAGAAGTGGCTGAATCTAGAGTGTGTGATACTGGGATTAAGGGTGTGTAATCAGTTCACTGATTGGTTTGGAACTAATTCCTAATTCCTGTAGCCCAGAAAAAATATAAAGGGGCAGAAAGACATTGTTAAGGTCAGTTACTGATTTTGCTGTTTTGTATTTGCCATGAACTGGTTCTCTTTTGCATTGCTCCTCTGTGAAGCCACCCTACCTTGGTGTCAGATGTAGAAACATATACAAAATGTGAACTAAATAAACCTTTTCCCCTTTAAGTTTGGGTGTCAGGTATTTTGTGTCAGCAATGAGATAAAAGACTAAGATACACTTCAAGATAAGTTACAATTCACTGACTATGCAAAAAGCTTTAAGCAAAACTCAAAAAGTACAGAGGCAGCCTTAGAAAGTATGCAGGGTAGCATAATCCCTGTCCTTGTGACAAATCTCTTATCACTAGCAGAATTTATATTCTTGTTATAGACAAAACTTTTGGAGGAAGTCTAGACTGAAGACTTGATTGGAAACAGAGTCCTCTTCTGGTCATTAGTTTTTTTATTTTCCACTTTTTCTCAGCCTCAGTAGCTCTTGAATCCTGAGTCTTCCTCAAGCCTTTGCAGCAGGTAGCTAACTTCTACTAGTTAATAATACAGTAGAATAAAATTTTTCTGCAGAAATATACTGTTGTTACTGTATCATGATGGTTCTGATATTTTGTATCATAGGAGATTTTATTCAGTCTTCATCTGCTTGTTTCCTTTTTATATTGAAAGTTTTTAGATTATAAAGGATAAATTACATACTATATTTAAGTTATTGATTAATCTTTAACATCATGCACTATTCCAGGCATATGCTAGGTAGCCAAAAATAGTTTGAAAAATGAGTAAATGATGGTGATAGTTTTTTCACTGAAAAGTGGGAGTGTTTATATGCATGTATTATACAGAAAGAAAAGCAACACAGAACAATAAGTGATAATTAATGTGTTTTCTCCCTAAACTTTCATACTTTTAAATGTTCCTTAACACTTTTCATAAACTTCAGTCATTTCAGAATTAACAGAGATTAAGATTGAAAATTGGAGTGAAGCTCCTGAAGGAAGTAACTAAAAAATGATTTAATTCTCTAAATTAAACATGTTCCACAGGAAGAATTTTAATCCTTTTTCTAGGAATTAATCCACAATGGCATTATTTTTCAATTTTTGTTGAATGAAGAATAAATAGGCCTCTAAAGTAATATTAATTTATTTCCCTATAATATTCATGACTTCTGCTTTGCTCTTTTCAATATTAAAAAAAGTTAAAATGTGAGATTATATGTTTTCCCAGAAGATAAACATATCACTACTCAATGAGGTATATAAAATCCTGTTTTTGGCAGTGAAGAGGCATTATTAAGGCATTGCAGTCAGCTGTATAATTCATTGTGGCTCATCAGAGAAACTTATCCTGAGGTTTTTGGTGTTCACTGTCAACAACTGATAAGCATATCCCTAATAAATTTTGCAAAAGAACAAATGACAGTTGAATCTGTTGATGGTTTTCCATATGATTTGTGCTTGAATAATGTATTATTAATTCAGAAATTTCATTTACAAGACTTTACCACCATTAAATTTTCCTTTCCAAGTCTTTGATAAAGTGAGTTTTAGTGAATAGCTTGAATTTATTAATAAAAATGGCATGTACTTTAGTTTTAGTAAAATTTCTTTAACTCTGATTCTTGTTTTTTTCCCCAAAATAGAAAAATAAGTGAGAATTCTACTCAGTAAGGACAATTAAAATATTTGAACTGTGTACTAAATTTGTGTGGTACACTGTAAGGAATTGTAAATCATGTTCTGGCTTTAGCTTCACTGTTATAAAAAAATGAGTTGCATCTCTCTCCAACTTGTGATGAGAGAAATTTTATCTTCAGAAGTCAAGGAACAGCTGTTTACTAATGGGTCAGAGCAGGAGGATAAACACAGTAGTCTAGGACAGTATATTTTTCACTCCTGTGCAATTTGTTTCTCAATATTTTGTCCTCTGTTGTGGACTATAAGTGTGTCTGTGAGAGTAAACATCCAGCAATTGCTCTTTCTCTTCCTGCATGAAGAAAAACACTTCAAGACATATTAATCATTCGTATATTTTCAGCATTGTATAACTCAGTTTTAAATTTTTATATAATGAGTACAAAATGGAAGCACAGTTTGGGATTGCTTTTCTTATTAATCATAAGAACAACATATTAAGATGTGAATAGTTCTCCCAATAAGTCATATCTGATTTTCTTGTTTCTGTGTTTTGCTGTGTTATGTTATCACAAGGTGCTGCATGCATTCCACAATTGTGTGACTATTACCACAATGTAAGTGACAATATAGGAATAAACCAGAAAAACAGTGATTAATTTGAACACTTCAACAACAGAAGTGTTTTCAAGAGTTTCAAATACTTCAGAGGCTATATATAAAATAGAATAAATATAAAGGGAACTCAACAACAGTCATTAGATTTGGCAATTTGTAGAGTTTTGCTAAAATTGCAACTGAGTTAGTAGCTATATTGTGAGAGATAAGGATTGCTTATCAACTACTTCTTTAAAAGGATTTTCAGTAAGAACCATAAGAACTCACTTGGAATTATGTTTTGAGTAAACAGTATATATTTGTTTGAATTAGGGATATTTCTGGAATAATGCCTAATTTGACCATTAATCCTGACATCTCAACTTGATTGGAATAAAAAGCTCCTAGCAGATAGTTGTGCATATTTCTGGGTATGCTTGGGTGTTTGATGGAAACATGACCTTGGGTGCTAAATCTAGTCCCTCCCCACACTCTCTCTCGCATTGTTCCTCTGGTTTTTTTTCCCCCAGCCACGATGAACTAAGCCTCTCTGCTCTACCATGCATTTCCATCACTATCTTTCTGTGTTAGAACCAGCATACCATGAACTGAATCCCCTGAACTGTGAGCCAGAAACCTCTCTTCTTTTAAATTGTGACTATTTGGTATTGTGCCTTTGGGATTGCTTTCTAATAAAGAAAATGATAGCAAAGAAGTAGAGATTTTGCTGTAACTGTACCTGATCTTGTGGACCAAAAGGCTTTTGAACTGGTTTATGGAGAGAGTTTGGAAAGGTTTGGAGGTTCTGTCTAAAGAAGCCATAGAATGATGTAATAGAGCTTGATGGGACATGTTGGTGAAATCTCAGAGAACCAGAAGGCTTATGAGAATGTGGGCACTAAAGGCCAGGTTCATGAGGTTTCAGAAAGGGAGAAATGTTCTACTGGAAACTAGACTAGAGCCCATCAATGTTACATTTAGGAAACAAACTAATCTATATTTTGCTCAAGGTCTAAGATTTTGTGTTGGGCTGAAACATCAATCACCAGTCAAGAATACAGACTCATAACCTCTCCAGAAAACTAAGATTTAACCTTAATATTATACACTGCTTCCTCTTTATCACATCAACCATCGCACCCACACAGCTCCAGTGTAATAATAGATTATTTCTTAAAAATTGCAAGGCACTGATTCTATTTGTGTTGGGCTGAATATAAAAGTAATTCACTAATTAATATGGTAGGGAAAATTTTAAGAAGTCTATAACATGGGTGCTGCTGGCTATTTTTGGCCACATCTATAGTAAGAATAGAAAGGAAAAAAAAAGTAGAGCTTAAACTTCTGAAAGTTTTGCAACTAAGTTACAAAGGAAGCTTATGGAAAGTTGAGGCCAAGGAGAGTGTAGTCGCTGAAGGGGTTAGTATTAAAAAGAATCTAATACTTTGCATAAGGACAATAGGAAAGATGCCTTGACAGCATCTCAGGAAATGCCCCGTTCCACACATCATAGACGCAAAGGTATAAAATGATGAACTACTTTGAAAGATTTTGCTTTGGAAAGAGAACCCTTGGGTACCGTGCTTATTCAGGGCCACCTAGGGAACTATTGTCTCAGTTCAGCCATGCAGGCACTCAGAGGCCATTGCATCCATGGTCCAAGGGGGTCAGATTTTGCTCAAACTGGTGACAGACCTTGGTGTCACCCATGTGGTGCTGATTTTTCAGGCATACTGAATGCAGGAATTTCTAGCCAGATTCCCGATGGCCTGGGAGGACAAACATTGTGACAGGGTCACAACCCTACCAGAAGCCCCTGAAAGAACCTCATTTATTGCTATTGTTGTGCTGGGTATGATGGCACATACCTATAATCCCAGCACCTAGGAGGCAGAGGCAGGAGGATTACCGCAAGTTCGAGGAAAGCCTGGGCTACCTAAGCAAGTTCAAGGCCAGTGTGAACTATATAGTGAGATCCTGTCTCAAAAAAAAAAAAAAGCTTTATTATTAACATTACTTTAGAGATTTTTTTTTTTTTTTTTTTGCTGTTTTCTGAGATAAACTGTGGTGTTCAGAATGTTGCCTTATCCTCAGGGACGAAGTAAGCAAGTAGCATGCAGGTGTAACAACAGAGTACTGCCAATATCAAATGTGCTTTTGGAACAGTTTACAATTTTAAATTGTATTAACTCTCTATAACATTAAATCTATAGCCCAGCTATCAATTCTTTGGGCATCATTGTGATGAAAGAAGGGAGTGATAGATGCTACTGTATTTAAAGGAAAAGTGATCTCATAAGTTATGTTTAATATGTATACTCACAATTATATGACTTATTTAGACGTATATGAAACATGTGGGCAATCACATGATCCCCAGAATGATCTTTACCATTTAGTCAATAGCAATTACTTCTGAGCATCCCAAGAAACCCTAAGCTGATCTCCAAACAGATAATATTGAAAATCACATTAGAGCACTCCTATTCATCTTCCCAGTCACTGGGATAAAACATCTCACATCCACAGTTTAAAGGAGGAGAAGTTTAACTTGGTTCAGAATTCAGAGGATTCTTTTCATGAATAGCTCCAGGGTAGAAACACAGTGAAGCAAGATGTGTTGGAGTAAAGATGCTTAATACATGGTGCGAGGAAAAGAGAGCAGAACAGTGCCAAAGAGAAAGGGTGAGTGACGATGTAGTGCCCAAATTCAAGTCTTTGTGACAGACCCAGAGGCAGTCGAAAGTGCACCCCATCAGTCTTCCGAGCATTTTGCAATGCAATCAAGTTGATATATCAGGATTAATTGTCACAGGCTACCTCTTACCGATTTTACACACTAATACGTCTCTTTAAACCATACTTAATCTCTAGATACACAAAATAGGAAATTTGTAATCCCAGTGCATTCATTCCCTCCCCCAAATCTGAACAGATCTATCATTTTTAAAAAGTCCAGGGCTCTTCTGACATTCACTAGTTCACACACCCAGTGGCCCAGCTTCAGTGCCTTGGTCTTCTAACACAACAGTCAGCTCTGAAGTCAATAGATGAATCTATGAGTGTACACCTCAGTCCTTCTAAAAGGTCCATGTCTGAACACACAATGCTGTGAGGGGACATTTTATCTCTAGGCCATAACAAACATTTATGTTAACATCTATATGACTGGGATGTTCAAGTGTACAGTTAATAAAATATATATAAAATGTATGTGAGGAAAATGGTAAAATTCTGATGCAAGAAATCACATAAAAATAAATATTATCAAAGTAGTTATTTCCAACTCATATTTAAACAAGAGAGTCTAAGGTTTATAGAGAGAGGCAAAAGATCTTAAATAAACAACTTAGCACTAAAAGAGAAGAATAAAGGGAAGTAATATTACTCACTTTCATGGCTTACTATAAAGCTTAGTAATCAAGTCTGTGGTCAGCTATATCAATGGAACAGAAATAAAGGTACCAAGATAGAGCTACACAAATACAGTCAATGTATTACTTGACAATGGAGCAAAGGCAATACAGTAAAGAATAGTCTTTTCAACAAACGATGCTAAAAATACTGAATATACAAAAGAAAAAAATCAAAAACATGAAAAAGTAAACCTAGAAACACACCATATACCTTCAGAAAAATTAGCTCAAAGTGGATCAGAATAATAAAAAATTCAAAATCATAAAACTCTTAGAAGGTAACACAGGAAAAAGATACTTGACTTTGGGTCCAACTCATGAAAGAAAGAATTGATATGCTGTATGTTGTCCTGTCCTCAAATTCCTAATTTCTGTTGTGGTGGTATTTAGAAATGAGGAGATGGTATTATGTGGGAAAGTTCTCATGGATGAGATTGGTCTTCCTAAAAAGAGAACATGAAACTCTCACTCATACAGCTTTCTCCTCACCAAAGAAGATATGGATGGGAAATAGGCCTCAGGAAAGATAATATACAATACAGGTCATGAGGTAAATGAAACTGAAACAACCAGATACTCTTCCATACCTACTAGGAGGTCTAAAATGCAGAATGTTGCAGTGGTAAGATGACTTTTAATCCAGAAAACAGCCCACGCCAGGCCCTGATGCTGCCAGCACTGTGACGGGCAATGTCCAGCCTTCAGAGTTTTAAGAAATACATTTCTATTTATAAGCTACCTTATTAATCCTGTTTTGTCATAGCAGCCTGATTGGACTATGACACTGAACTTTATTAAAATTAAAAAATTTCTGCCCTGCAAAAGATGCCAGCAAAACAATTTAAAAAATTCCAAATTCCAATAAAATATTTGTAGAAGATATTTATGTATGATAAATGGCTTATTCAAAATGTGCTCCCCTCCCAAATTCTTTAAAACTTAGCAATAAGAAAATATCCAAATTAAGAAATGTCCCAGAGATAAGAGAAGACATCTGACCAATAAAGATACATATGGAAAGTGGACCTTGGAAAATATAGTCTACAATATAGATCATCAGGGAAATAAACTTGAAACAACTTGTTGCCACCACCTATCAGGAGATTGAAAATGCAGAATATTGTTTATACCAAGTGCTAACAAACTCCCATTTTGCTGATGGGAATGCTTGCTGGTTTCTTACAAAACTAAACATATTATTATGCAACCCAGAAGTTACACTCCTTGGTATTTACTCAAAGAAGCTGAAAACTTATGATCACACAGAATCCTACACAGAGATATTTATACAAGCTTTATTCATAATTACCAAATCTTTGAAGCAAGCAAGATGTTCTTCACAGATGAATAAATAAATAAACCATGGTACATGTAGATGATAAATATTGTTAAGTGCTAAAATAAATTAACTATTAACCAAAGAGAAACCTGGAAAAAACCTGAATACTTATTACAAGTGAAAGAAGCCAGTGTGAAAAGGCCACATATTGTACAATTCTAACAATGTCTTAACTACATTTCTCATTACTGAAACAAAATACCCAACACCCAAAGTTAAAGGAGAAAAGGTTTATTTGGCTCACAGTTTGTAGAGGTTTCAGTCCATAAATTGGCTGGCTCCAAGGCAATGTGCTGGGGCAGTCAGGCCTCACAGAGGAGGAACATTTATGGAGTCCAGAAAGTAGCAAAGCAACAAAGGACCTAGTTGAGACTTTCTTTCCCTTATCCTGTGTTGCTGGCTACACACCCTAGGTTAGGTGTAGCACTCACATCCTTATTCCCAGCCGTAACTATGCCAAACCAATCACTGGACTGATTTACTAATCACACACCCTTAATCATAGCATCATGCACTCTAGATTCAGCCACTTCTGAAAAAGCTCCATGACTGCATGAGGCTTTGAGGGACATCTATACAAACCATAACACAGTATGATATTCTGGAAAAAGTAAAAATATAGATAATATAAAGCTCAATGTTTGCCACAGAATTTGGAGAGTAGGAGGTGAATAAGTGGAGCATGGAAAAATTTTAAGGCAGAGAAAATATTTGCTAAGATACTGTAATAGTAGATATGTTTCATTGTGTTTGTCATAACTCATAATGTATATCATACCAAGAATAAACCCTAATGTAACCTGTGAACTTAGATGATAATGATTTGTTAATGTGGCTTCATTGACTATGACAAATGTAGCACAATGGTGAGAGTGCTGATATTAAAGGAGGCTATGCATTTGCAGAGACAAGAGTTATATGTCAATCCACTTTGCTCTCAGTTGTTCTGTGAATCTAAAACTGCTCTAAAGAAAGAGGACAAAGTGACTGTGCTTCTATAAACAAGGTACATTTCAGAGTTAAGAATCTTTCAAGGTATAAACAAATTACAACAATAGAGAAGTAAATTGATCAAGAAATTCCTATAATTGAAAGTGATTATGGACTTAAAACTAGAGCTTCAAAATATGAGGAGAAAGCTGATAGGACTGCATGGAGCAAATAAATAAATAAATAAATAAACTCATAATTGTACTTAGACATCTAAATACCTTTGAATAATTAATGGAACAAACAATTGGGAGAATGCCAACATTTGTTATCAGTTAATTTCTTGATGGCAGCCATTCTTTCTGGAGTGAGATGGAATCTCAATGTTGTTTTAATTTGCATTTCTTGAATGACCAGTGATTTTATGCATGTCTTCATGTATTTATTTGCCATTTGTATTTCTTCATCTGAGAAATGCGTGTTCCTCTCAGATGCCCATTTTTGGATTGGGTCTTTGAATTTGGGAGGCCTGATGTTATTCAATTCTTTATATGGTCTAGATATAAGTCCTTTGTCTGAAGGACAGCTGGCTATAATTCTTTCTTATCCTGTGGGTTTTCTTTTCACTTGAACAGACAACTTTAAAAAGACTACCAAAACTTAAGCAAAAAAGAAAGATGTTATCTGAATAATTGTTTATCAATTAACAAAATTAATTTTAGGTGAAAATGTTTTCACAAAGAAAATTCCAGGAACAGATTGCTTCACCATTCTTTTCTACAAATATTTAAGGAAGCAAAAATTCAAATTTTAGAGGAATACTTTGAAAAACTGGAAAAGAAAGGAATACTTTTTATCTTTTGTTGCTAACAAACCAGATAAAAACTTTAAGAAGAAAAATAAAGCTATAGTCAGTTTCTCTCATGAACGTAGATTTAAAATTTCTAAACAAAAATTTAACAAATTTAGCAAAACAGTGTATAAAAAGAATTCTCAATTATGACCATATAGGGTAATTCAAGGTTACTTTAACATTTAGAAACCAAAGTAATTTACCATATTATATCAAGTAAGTTGATAAGATCATCTTAATGATATAGAAAATGTATTTTTCAAAAATCCAATATCCTTTTCTGGTAAAAATTCTTAGCACATGTGGTCTAGAAGAAAACTGTTAGGTCTGTCTGCCTGAGAGCACAATCATCATGGCAATGGTTCAAAGCTGTGCCATGATAACGCACACCTCCTTCTTCCCAGAAGCCCCTATGGCTTCTCCCTCCCAAAAGTCTGCCAAAGCTCAGGAATGTAATGGTTTACCCAATTCCCTGCACTCTCACAAAATAAATCATCTCACTTCAGTCCCCAGAACCCCACCCCCATCAGAGGCCATATCAGGCAGAACCTGCCCTTTGTCTTCAGGGAGAGCGTCACAGCCTTCTTTGTGGTGACTCCTTCCCTGCCCTCCCTGCTTATTAAACTCTTTTCTTATCTACTTTCCTCCTCTCTTTAATATTTTGTGATGCTCTAGATTGAATACAAATCACTCAATCAAAACATTCTCAATCTGCGAAAGAGCATTAACAAAAACCTCAACTGTCATACTTATTAGAGAAAAACTGAACATTTTCCAACTACACTTAGGAACAACACAAGAATATTCATTTTCACTAGTTTTGTTTAACATTTTATTGAACGTCTTAATAGAAAAACCAGTTTTTAAAAAAATTCTTGAGTGAGCAGGGTACCATAACTCACTCCTGTCACTTTATCTGTTTGAGAGTCTGAATAGCAAGGTAGAGAGAAAAAGGCATTCCATAATGAAGAACACCTTAGTAAGTTCCTAACTACCAAATCATCACTCTAAAACGTTCCCGAGAAAATCCTAGAGAGACAATGAACAGCACAAAGCCAAAAAATCTGATAGAATGAATATCCAAAGCAGGGAAAAATAAAGGGAACAAAAGAGGGGGAGAGAAAAGAATCAACAACAGAAAAATAGTTCAATGTCAGGAATCAATAAGCTATAGTTCTAAATGTAAATGTAAATGTCCTCAAATTCCTAATTAGAAAACACAGATTAGCAGATTGGATCAAAGAATAAACTTTATGTTTTGCTACATTAAAGGCACATATCTAATCCAAAAAGAGACTCACAGACTGAAAATAAAAAACAATATTGAAAAACAATATTTCATGCACCAGTCCCCCAAGGGCAAGAGAGATAGCGGTCTTATTGTCAGATAGAGTAGACTTCAACGTCTGCCTAAAATATATAGAAAACTATTAGTGTTCAATAATAAGAAAACAAACAAACCAAGTAAAAATGGGCAGAAGTTTTGAATAGATGTTTCATCAAAGTAGAAACAAGGATAGCAAAATCAGTACATAGAGGATATTCCACATAATTTGTCATTAGGGGAATACATTTTAAAATCATAACAAAACACTCCTCCACAGCTATTTGAATGACCAAAAAAGATTCACCATACTAAATGTTGCAGAGGATGTAGAAAAACTGAAATTTTCATATGCTTTTGTTGGAAATATAGAAACTTTAGAAAACAATTTGATACTTCCTTAAAATTTTAATCATACACCTGTCATTTGATCAGCTGCTCTACTCTGAGATATTTACCTAGGAGAAATAAAAGCACATAGCCATACAAAGTCCATACATCTCCATTCATAGGGAGTCTATTTATAATAACTCAAATGTCTTCCAAAAGGTGAATAGAGAAACAGCCATGGTATAGTCTTACAATGGAATACTATTCAACAATAGCAAAAGTGAACTGTATGTAACAGCCTAGAATAATCATGTTCAATGAATGAATCCACTCCCCTGACAGCATGTAATGTAGGGTTGATTTAATTCATATTAAGCTCTAGAAAATGCAAGTGGAAAAAAGATGAGCAATCTCCTGAAGGTGGATAAAGAGGTTGAGGGAGAGGTTACAAAGGGAATAAGGAAACTTTTGGGGGTGATGGTTATGTTCATCCATCATTTCTAGATTGTGTGAAACCAAATCCTATAGAATTGTGCACCTGTGTGCTTCATTATGTCTAAATGACAGCTCAATGGAGTTTTTAAAAAATAGCCTTACTTATTTCTGTTCATTAGCTTTTAAACTTTAAAGCAGGTACTCTGGGATATTACATAACTTAGGGTCAATTGGTCTCAGCAGCTGTGCTGTGCTGATGGGGACATCAGTGTTTCTGGGCTCTGACTCCTAGACTTGCCTCACCGATCTCTTTACCTGGGTAATGAGAAAGAAGTGCAGAAGAGCATCATTTCCAGAGTTGCAGAACTTTACAGTTAACTAACCTAAGGGACCATCTTCCTGGAAAAGAATTGTGGCGTCAAAGAGATAAGGAGGGGTGGAAAGCAGGAATATATGGAAATCTTTGAAGGTTGTGGGGCTGTGCATTTCCCGTCTCCACTGAGGCCTCATGAGTTCCCAGTTTCATCTTGAGATTTTCATAATCTACTGTCTGATTCTGGCACAGGGGAGCACGCTGGGGGGATCTGAAGTCCTCTGATGTCGACAGTGTACTCTCTGCACACCGTCACACACTGCCCAAATGTTAACGCAGACTGATTCCAGTAGCAGCGAAAGAGTAAAATGTGTTTACAAAATGCATGGATGCTTCGCTGGGGCTTTGAAAAATCTCCTTATAGGCTATTACTACGAAGTGGACACTGACCGTTCCCACTTGCAGGGTTCAGTGCAGAGTCTGTGCAGAGCTATTGTGACTTTTTCTTTCTCTGAGCATAAATCTCTTAAGAAGAGTTTCAGCAGTTCATGTATCATTTGGTTTTCAAAACTCCATGCCTCTGGCTGTTTCCTTTCCCTTCAGCTCCATTGTGTTGGCTGCAATGATGTCTCCAGTGCAGACTCTTTAGTCTGGGCACCAACAAGCTAGGGCCACTTGAACACCCTGAGGGGAGGCAATTATTCCATCAGAAGCCCCTTATTGTCCTCATCGTGCCACTAATTTCTGCATGATTTAAATGTGCATTTGCCACTGCCTATTACTTCTTAGTGCTGACACCAGGACTGCTGTTATCAGAGCTGGCCTGCCGTCTATCTTGCTCTTCCCCACAGAGTCAGATTGGTGTTCTGACTGTGCAAAGAGCACAGAACAGACTGTGATCTGGTTCTGGGCATGCCTTACCCAAACACTTTGGACGGGATTAGGAGTCACTGATCCTGAGCTCCTTTTCTGGCTTTGCCATTTATAGGTCAAGTGAAGACAGATAAATCACCCACTCTTTCTGAGCCTGTCTCCCACTTGAAACTCAGATGACAAAATGACTTTCAGTTTGAAGAGAAATCAAATATCCATTTCCTAGGTATATTATCCCCTTAGCCTCTTGGAAATATCTGAAATGCCAAACAGGTATACTTATTACAGAACTATAATAACATATTCGGTTAATGTGATTTTAATTAACTTAAATGGTATGTGTTGCTTGGGGTCCTTTCTTCATGCTTTCAAATTCTTGATCTCTAAGATGAAGTGCTTTGTCACCAACATGACGCAGATGATGTCTGAACAGTGTACCAAAGACCCATAAACCAACCCGCCTGTGCTGGGGAAAGAAATGGGAGCAGTAGGAGGTATATGGGTCCTCCAATGGCCATCGTATTCTGATACTGTACAGAGACAGTAGCTCTAGAGGTGAAACCCTGGGCTCCTGCTATATGATCAGAGCAGCACCCAGTGCTCTTTGGCGTGACCTGGCTCCAGGATTCAGTATCAACCTGATGCGCTACATCTCAGTAGCTGCATAATCCTAGTCCACATGTGGCAGATACAATTAGCATTCACCAAATTCCACATACTTGGTTACAATTCCCAGGTTCCCCTGAACTTAGGCTGGGATCTTTTGGCTAGTTTTTTGCCAGCAGGCTAGAAACAGACATACAATGAGATTCAGTCTGCAGCATCAAATTTTTTTCATTCCAACATGGTAATGATATAGGGAATGAAACTTGTAGCCTACTAGATGTCTCAGTACAAGTTTGTGCTCTCTAAAATCAAAGAATGAATTTTAGGAACAATGGAGGTTAAAAGCAGACTATATTTATTGAGAGAAAGAAAGCTTCTGTCTCAGAGAGACAGAAGGGGTCTTGAGCTGGTTGCCAAAGATTGTCTTTTCTAGGGACTTTTATAGAACAAAACCACGAGGTGAGGTGGGTCCAAGATGGGGAAAACATGGGAACTCACAAAGTAGATTGGGATGAGGTGGGACAGAACTGTGGTCAACCAACAAGGGTAATTGTTCAGGTAAAATTGACCAAATCAGGGAAAAATGCGGAAGCCAGTCATATAGCAAGTGGGCATACTTAAAAAACAGTGACTATTTCTGTAGGGGCGTGGGATGGTGACTCTTGGCTTCCTCAGGATAATCCATGTCTATTTAGAATATCAAGCCCTGATGTTTATACTTAGGGTGTGGTTGCACTTGTTTTGCCTTTGTCCTGAGATCTGACCCACAGCCTGAGGTGCCTGTCTCCTCCAAGGTCACAAGTTATCTGGTCTTCTGAACTGACTCCTTAGAGGGCCCAGCTCTGTCTGACGGCCTAGAATATTTTTAACTAAGTCAACTGCCTGTAACACTAATAGATTGCAGATGGTGTAGCTCCAAGACAGAGCTGGCTCCAAATTGGCACTTGACTTGATCTGAGCAAGAAATAAACCTTTGGTGTTTAGGTTTGGGGCTTATCTTTTACCATAGTTGAAATTAACTGTTTCAGTTAAAATAGAAGATTTGGCATAATGAAAACCAGTGTTGAAAGTTATCTAGAAAAAATTTCAAAACTTTTCCAAGATAGATTATCAAAAACAAAACAAAACACAAACCAAAAACAAAACAACAACAAAAATCCAACCAACCAACCAGCCTAACAAACAAACAAAAACCAAAATCAATCCATCCATCCAATGAGAGATGGAGCTTTGGGTCACAATGCAACAAACATGCAAGGAAGGGATACAGTGAAATAGCTGCTGAGAATGTTCCTCTTCATCTTCTCCCCTTGCTTATTGGGAGCCACGAAAGACTGGTGTCCAGGAA
Source organism: Hydrochoerus hydrochaeris (assembly GCA_004027455.1). Lineage (NCBI taxonomy): Eukaryota > Metazoa > Chordata > Mammalia > Rodentia > Hydrochaeridae > Hydrochoerus > Hydrochoerus hydrochaeris. The sequence goes on from PVLA01000105.1 coordinate 181,377, forward strand.
GGACCACTCCTAAGTAAGACGGTGTTAACTCATAAATATTGGGTTTAGGGAAAATGTACCAAGTATGTTTTTCCTTCATCAAAGCTAACTTACTCATTTTATGATTTCTTAGGAAGAAAATACTCACTGTGCTGAAATTTTTACTGTCCTTTTACAGGACTACTAAATTAGAATGACTGTGATACAGACACATGCAATTTTCTTTCCTAAATTACTAAATTTCTTCTGGTCATAGGCTACTTTTGCTGTTAGGGTTGTTGCCAGGCAACAGCCTAAAGCCATCAGTAGAAACCACCTCAGAATGCCCATCTTCTAAAAAAGTAAAACTTTAGCAGTTCCTTTTGACCCCCATTAAAAACAAAGGATTTGCTAGGATTTTAAAAGGTGGCCTTCAACACCTTCCAAATGTTCTTTGCTCTTTAGGGCGTTGGTAATGGTTTTTTGTTCTCTTAATCTTGTGCCAAATAAAAGCACCTTCAGTGACCTTCAGTGGTTAATACATTTGAAAAGAGTTGACATGGTAGTCAAGGTGATCACTCAGTAGACAACTGAGACCACTCCTAACCCCCTGAACAGAGTGGTAAGGACATTGCATGGGTTAGAGAAAGTCTAGGAGAAGTACACTGAAGGAGAGGAAATCCAGGATAATAAGTGATGTGTGAGTACAGCCTTTTAAGAAAGACAGCCAGCTATGATTCAAGAACTGTCAAGAGAAGTCGTTAGCTTTTCCAATTTAAATCAAATGATTCTCCAGAAAGAGATAAAATATGCTAGTGATAGGAGCTTAGAGCTCTTTTAGCCACAATTCCCTAATTTTCAGAAGTTTGAAAAATCAGCAAGCATAAATACTCAGGGTTCTGTCTCAGAGTCAATGGCAGATTCAGGACTAACATTCAAGCCTCCCAATTTTCAAACATTGTCGTTTGTATTATACCACTACTATGCTTCTGGGAGATGTACTTTTGATAAAACTCATTTACTTAAAAGAAGACAGCCTTGGGTGGTAGCATTACTATCCCTTTTGTTCATTCATTGCTTCTGACCTCAAGAAGCTTTCAGTCTTACATGGAAATAGTATTTATGGACCCAGATGTTGCCTTAATGGAGCTCAGCTCTTAGGCAACACTGATTTGTGGCCTGTCCCCATTTCTGACTCCTTTCCTTAGGTAATGAACGCTGCTCTCCTTTTTTGATGACACAGGGTTCTCACCTACTTTGCTCTTTTACTGCTTCTCAAGACAAGGAAAATGGAAAAATGTTTGGAGCATCATTCAGCAGGTGAGACCCACCTTTCTGTCGGCATTTTGAATTTTTTCCAGAAAACAAAACAAAACAAAACAAAACAAAACAAAACAAAACACCGTTTCATCATGTCATCTACTTACTTCCTAGTCTCAGGCTGCTGTTGCCTGAGAAACCAGTTAGGCCCTGTGCGGCTCCTTGGTCTGACCCTGCAGCTGCCTAGCTTGGGTGAGGTGATGACGGATGGACTGGAGCTGTGTGGACAGAGAAGCAGAGATGTGATTTAAGGTCATGGCTTTCCAGAGTTCTAGTTTGAGGCTAAAGCTTACCTCATGTGTGGTTCTTTTCTTACCTAAGGGTTGCCTTCCCCCTGCTTCCTAAGTAGCCTTCTCATCTGTTCCCACAGATGAGGAGGCAGCTGCTTGGGTGCCCTGCTGTGGCCTCTCATTTGCACCTGTCCACCGCAGGAAGTCCCCAGGAGCACCAGCTGTTAGTGCTGTATGTTGGGCATGTGACACACAAGAGACAGCATCAAACAGCAGGCGAGTGTAAAATGCAAGCCATGCCTTAATATTTGGAATCCTAAAATGAGCATTCCCTGGAAAGGAAGGTTGATCTGAAATCAGGACTCTGACAGCAACTGTCAACACTTTGTGTTACTTTGTAATAAACTGCAACCCAAGGTCATACTGCACAATCTGAAAACCTAATTAGCAACCTATTTTTTGGAACAAATAATCGTGTAACAGCCAATCATAAACAGTCAAACTTTATCTGGCCACAGGCAGGCAACTGAGAAGACCAGGAACAAATACGGCAAAGGCTGCATCATTTACTAAGCAAAACAAACACTAGCAACAGCCAGTCATGACTTCTCTGCTTTGCTTTTGAGTTCAGCCTGCAAAAGGTTCTCTGTTCTGCTATTCACAGGGGTTCTTTGAGCTTCCTCTGGTATTTAGTGCTGCTTGATTTGTGAATCTTTTAATTAGTAAATAAACTCTAATAATTGTATTTTGTCCAAAGTGATCCTTTTAACAAGTACATATGCATGCATACTTATTATGCTCACATATATTTGTGTATAGGTATACACATTATATATCTAGTTTACGTATTATATATGGGTATATATAATACCCATATATATAATTTATTACTCAAATAAATGCATGTATTTGCTTACATGTGAACAATTAATGGCAAGTTATTATGAAAGTAATTTTTAAGGTATTTATTTTGAGCCATTGCCTAGACAAAACTTTAATGCTTTCTCAAGTTAATATTTTGGTAGGTGAACATATGAAACTACAAAGAGAAAAAAATGTCACTGTCACACAGCCTGGACTAAGCTGGGGAGGCTCTGTTGATTTTCTCCTTCCCTGGGCTGCACCCCCAATCCACCCTCTTATCCATTATGATTCTTTGCCTGGAACAGAAGTAAGGGATGCAAACACTTTAATATGATCTCTGTTTCTTAGAATTTATCTGTTCTGTATCCTTGCTCCTAAGAACAATTTTGATGGATTGGTTCTAACCTGATGAGCTAGTTCCACTTAGTGTTTACTAATAACCTACAATATTATACTAACTACAGAATATATTTGCATGTTAATAAAGTCCTTCTAAGCCTTACTGAACTTCTAATGGGCTCCCAGCAGGATCAAGAGGAGGAGATTGCAAATGAAGAGCCCAAGGTGAAAAATATAAGAAGGTTTTGCACAACTCAGCCTGAGTACCTCCCTAAGTTTTGAGTCTTACCAGCTTTTTTTGACCTTAGTTTGGACCTTATTGCTACAAGGTGGAAAGGTAAGGTATCGTGACCACAGAAAGAGAGAGGCTTCTTATAGCCTCCAAAATCATATTCCAGAGGTATATTCTTGCTGTAAATATCAATTCTGGAACATCTCAGGGTTTCTATTTATTTGCTGAGCCAAAAGATAAAACATCACACAAGACATGTCAGTTTGCCCATTCTATTTCTTAAGGTTTGACAATTTTGAAACATAGCTAAAAAAAGATTCTGAGGAATAACAACAGAAGGCCTGGGGACATAAAATGATACTGATTTGGCACCAGCTTACTTTTATTTTAGAAGAATAGAAATTGTAGAGCAACATGGTATTGAGGATACAATTTTATGTAAAATTAAACAATATAAAGAAAAATGAAGTCAATAATGTGAAATTTCTCATTGATTAATTGCCTCCAAAAGCAAAAGTTGTAAGATTCCCAGGGAATATACAGCACTTGGACATAACCTATCATTAAGTGGTGTGCTCAAACTATATGGTAAATGTTTAAATTAAAAAAAAATTATTATAGTAAAAGACACGTTGTAGTTAATGCCTCTCAAACTTCCCTCCTTTGGACATATTCACCTCATCATCCTTGCCCCTTTCAGAAGCAGTTCTACAAGTCCTCTTTCATGAGTTTCTTTACAAGGTAGACTAAAAATATAGTAAATGCTCTTGCCATGTAGCAGGAAAGGCAGGCTGGTAAGACACTACTTTGTATTCTCTTATTTTTGCATAATTTATCTTATTTCCTAGATTTGGCCCTGTGTACTTTTGGCTCTTTCCCAGAGGCAAAATGATCGTGAAAAGTAAAGGTTTTGAATCAATTCAGGATGTTAATGCATTCATGACAGTGCAATTAAAGATACAAAGAATTGCCAGAATATGGGCTTCAGAAAGCGGCAAGAATGATGGGACAACTTTGTTTGAAGTGATGGGAAAGTATTTTGAGAGGAATAATGGTAGTGTGTTTTTTACTGAAATGCATTTTTAAAATTTTAACTTTCACTGTCTTTTTTTGATTATACTGTGTATGTTACTTTCCAGGTACAAATGGATGAATGGAATATCGGTGTTCAATAACTTTCTGTCATCTTAGGTCTTGCCCGAATGAGAAATGCAAAGGCAATATTGTAATATAGGGAATGTGTAATGAAATGCTTTAGATCTAGACATTCTGGAAAGCATTGCTGTTATCACAAGAAATTGTAGTTTTGGACGATAATTGCTTTTGTAAAAAAGGGCAATTATTTCAAATCTATCAGTGAAGGTTAATTGCTAAGTGTAAATAATACAAATTTTGCTGTGGAGATTTTATTAAAGAAGCAATGGTACATGATTTCCTCTGGGAGGTGCATGTGAATAAGATCCTTGGTTCAGATGCTTGCATTTGACTTCCAGTCATTCTTATCAAAGGAATATTTGATAGCCAAGGATAAGGAATATCATCATGGAAGGGAACGAAACATTAAAGTAGTGCTGAAGTTTTTAGTAGAACTTTCAACCAACATTAAAGTATGAAAGGCTAAATATTGGTTATTTTCTATTTCACCCAGTTTTTCCCTATTTTTTTATATTCATGTTCAGTTATTTATTAAGTACCATGGAGTATTACCATGGTGAGGTGAGGAGGTAGTGGAAAGCTTTCTTTCAAGAACCCAAAAGTTTGTCCTAACCCTTATGCTAAAGTCACTGGGAAAAGAGGGTTGGATTTATTTGGGTACACAATATGTAAATTAATGAAACAATGTTAGAGATACTATGTTGATTTTCTTAGTTTTCTTCTTATACCATTTCCAGATATTAGGTTATGTCAAGCTTGCAGTAAAATTCTAATTTCAGTTCTCCAAGCTTCTCATTGCTAACCACCAAATCCAAAGTCAGAGCCATGGCTTAGTAAGTCCTGCATGCTCTGGCTTGTCTAATCTTCTTCTCCATACTTGCTATTTCCCATTCACACTGGACTCTTTCTGTGCCTCCCGTATTCAGGGCTCTTCTCAGTTTTAGGCTTTTGCACGGTTTTTTCTGTCTGGGATGCTCTGTCTCCAATTCTTTTCTTAACTCTTCCATCCTCATGCTCTACTGAAATGCTACCTTGTCATAGCTCAGGTCAAATCACACAAACTTCCCCCTAGGACCTGTCACCCTCCTTGTTGCATACTCTCTCACCACAGCACAGGGCAAAGCTTCAAACCTTTTTTAGACTGGCTGGAGAGTGTGGGTTGCTCCCCCCAGAAACCCTTATCACGTGAGGACTACGCCTTTTCATATACACTTACCACTTGTGTGGCTGCATCATCAGTTTCCGTGTTGAGACCAACTGTGAGTGTAAAGTTCAATCTCATCTTTGTTGCAACCTTGAGACATATGCTCCCAGAGAGACCTTTCCTAGCTGCTATTTTAAGGAGTACTTGCTCATATTTGTTGATTCTACCCTTATATCTTGTTATAATTTTCAAAACAGGCTTTAATCTTGTTGTCTTCAAAACAAATAAAATGGTGTTGCTATGGCATCTAATGCCTTCTGTAATCTGACTACTACTTTTCCAAACCTGCCTCTCTTAGCTCTATGAAATTCCAATTAACTAGTCTTTGTAGCTCCTGACTAGGACATGAATATTCTGTCTCCACGGTCATTGCATTCCACTTTCTTGGAAAGTTCTGACTCTTCTCTACTTGTTCAAGACCAATCTAACCTGCAAGACTTAAACTTAGAATTATTTCTCCTACAAGTCTTGCTAAATAATTTCAAAGTCCAGTAATTACTTCCATTTCTAAACTCCCAGAAAAATGTTCCTTGGTATGGTGTCTCCCCATCCTTTCCTTTCTTCATTTCTAGTAGGTAGCCAGAAACCTGGGAACTAGTATTTCCTGTGCTTTGTAAAAATTAAGTCATTGACATGCTTATGTTTGGATCCCAGAGTAGCAAAAGAGAGAGAGGAGAGGATTTTCTGCAATGGGACAGGAGAGAAGGTGCTAAGAGGCTCTCAGGAAAGTGGAGGCTGAGCAACATCTCCGCGCAGTCATCCCAGTGGTGTGCTAAGCCTGACAGGCATGTCTGCCAGCACTCTACGTCTCCAAAGTTTGTCCAGTCCTACCAGGCCTTTCAAGCAAGAGTCCCTAGGTGTAACTGAATCACACAGCCTGCATTGTGATTTCACAGAATAGCTAAGTACCTGGTGGCCTCCTCAAAACGTACTTCTGTTTGACTCAAGTCACGTTTCCTTCAAATGTGGACCAGAATTAGATATATCTGGGGAAAGAAAGGATACTTGCTTGTCCTTATGTACTTGAGTTTATATAACATTGTTTTGTATGCACTACTTTGGTGACCTATTTGATTCATTAAGTAGGCATGATATTAGAGTATTCTTCATTTTAATTTTACATTTGTATTGTCATACCTTACCTGTATCTAAAGCTTGTGTAGAACTGTGGAATTTTGGACTTCAATATATTTTTTTACAAATATCAATAAGGTTTCTGCATAGAGAAAACCTAGAGACATTGGGAAAAGTAAAAGTTGAATTATTGTATTTTGCTGTGTTTTACCTGGATATGTGTGTTTGGGAATCACCTCATACATATTAGTTTCATGCAATTACTTGCACATGAATTTATCTATATTTGTATCTAAATTTTAAACCTGGTTATCTCTCAACAGAAATGCCTGATGCTTTTTATTATTTTTATATTTTCCAAAAATTCCACAGTGAACATATTTTTAGTTATTAGAAATAACAATGAATGCTTCGATTTTTAAGGTGGCAAAATAATAGTGATGTGAAGTCATTTAATATTGAACAATTCCTTACATATAACAAAGGATAATCCTATAATTATTCATTTGTCATAAAACTAATAAAAAAGAACAACCACAAGAGTTATATATGAACAATTATTGTTGTACTATAATCTGTGCTCTAAAGAATAGTTTTAGAAAACATTTCTGAATTTTATCACTCAAATCAATCTTATAAATCAGTAGCTCTGATGTTTAGCAGGTAGAACTAATATATGAAGACAAAATTCAAAGTGACTATTCAAAATGAAGTCCAGGGGAAACTAAAACTAGTAGATAGGCTGACCATATTTGATACCTCCAAAGGGTAAGTGGGAACCATAATGGGTATCTAGATCTCTCTGGTATGTACCCATGTGATAAGAACAAGAACCATAGATTTGTTAGATTAGATTTACCACGTTTTCCTCTATTAAATAAAATCAAGATATTTTACAAAGAATTTGAGAACTCTTTGAGTACCTTTGAAATTTCAAAGGTTTGGAAAAACGATTCAAAACCCATGTGTTTTCACCTCTCCCTACCCTTTCTGCTTCACCAACCTGAATTTTCTGTACTTATAAAAATTAAAATTTGCTGTCTATAAAAATCTAAACCTAAGATGATAAGGTTTGGGATATTGTTTTGGAGTAAATTTTAGGCAGTTTTTTTTTTAATCATTAACCAGCCTAAAAAACTCATATCCCTAACTGTGACACTCAAATTCTCTGAAAACCTCCCCCACCCTTTTTTTTACTTTAGAACGCATCAGAAAACTAAACTTGAACTGTGTTAGGCTTTTATAGCCGTTATCAAACACTCTACTCTCAGGACTCTGTTCACTCCTTAAAATTATTGAACTTCATTATTAATATGAACTACATTTATTCTTGGTTACCATGTTATAAATTAAAATAGAAAGTTGAAAAATACTTTTTATAAGTTTGTGCAAAAGTAGCAATAATAATCAGGTGCAGTGGCACAACTGTAACCAGAGTATTTGGGAAGCTAAGGCAAGAGAATATTGGATTTAAAGCCAGCCTGGATGACACAGTGAGATTCTGTCTCAAAAAAAATTAAGTATATGAAGTAACAATAACAAGTCCATTATGTTGATTTAAATAATACTTTAAGAAATAGCTATATTTACTGTTCCCATAACAAAATTTTAATGAGAAGAATGACATTGATTTATATTCTTGAAAATCTCATTGTAGGATGACTTTTAACAGAATACAGCAAGTCTCTGGGATCTTGTGCAATTTCACATCATTTAGCCCCATTGAAAACTTTACACTCATGAAAGGATGATAATGAAGATAATATATGTCTTAGTATTTTATGAAAATAATATTGTCTCTATGGACTTTCAAAAGTTTATAAAGTTTATAAAGTTTGGGATCCCTGGGGTTCTCCCAATCATATTTGGAGACTGAATGAGCTATTATAAACTTTACTTGTCTCACTTAATATGAATATTCATACATTTCCACAGAGAAATACTATTATTTTTTATTACATGCAAAGACATAAAAATCATCCTTAAGAGTTTTAGGTAAGCAATTACGTACTCTGTCCACTTTCTTAAATAAATTATCTTCATAATAACAATAAAAACTGAAAAATAAAAGTCAACACACAGTAATAAAGAAAATGTCAGCTCAACAGAGTTTTAGATACTCTGCATAGAGTTTAAAAATCAAACACAATGCGTTTGAAATGCTCCTTTTTTGATATATCCCTTTATTCATTAAACAAATAGTTATTGATCATCTACCATGAGGACCTCCTATAGTTGTGCTAATTTGCTGAAGTTATCTGAAGACCATGAAAGACTATACAGTTGTTTTGTAATGTTTCCAAATAGAAAGGCTGATAAATTGACATTTAATTTGTACAGCACGATACTGACATGGCCTTTACAGGGACTGATAAAAGTGTGGCCTGCAGACCAAACCCTCCTTCAACCTGTTTTTGCAAATCACAGCCATGCCTGTTCATGTGTTGGGCTACAAGGGCAGAGTTGAGCCCATATGACTTGTGAAGCTTGAAATATTTGCTATGCGTCCCTTTACAGAAAACATTGCTCACATTGGTTTGAGTGTTTTCTGGGAAAATAGGACCAAGTTTGCTATCTGATGAGCATACTATGATCCACAAGTTTTGTGCCATCTGTGAAGGTGTTAGTTCCTTGATTAAGTGAGAGTTCCATCAAAAGGATCAAGCTGCTGGAATATGGTCTAAGCAGAAAGCATCTACTAAGGTGGGGAAAAACTATAGAAGCAAAGTTGTTCTTTCTGGATTAATTTCCCTGCTGGCCTGCCTACTGCTCTCTCTGCTGATTTGCAAGCCCAGAATCTATCCATGGCACTGTTTTCTTGTTTTTCAGAATGCTCAACACAGAAAAGCATTAGAATGGATGTACTTGAACTAGAAGTGGTCTTCTCTGTTCTTAAATGTCAAACTTTGGGGAGTTTATTGCTCACAGATGTTTCCTAAGAACTTCTGGTTAAGACAATTCAAACAATCTTTCTTTTTTTAATTACTTACATTATGAAGTTGTACTAGCTTTATGACTTGTATACCTGAAAAGGCCTAGCTATGTGATCATAGAGAAGAGTGGATGTTTTCATCTTGATGTAATTGTTGTGCAGTCTCAGATTCACTGTGGTAAAGAAATTTTTACTGTGTGAAGTTATGTTTAATTAATTTCCTTTATTGATGTGAATTTACTTATACACATCATTTTTGAAGAGAGCACACCTTGGGAGGAGAGACCTATCCAAAGACGAAACTGTAAAATTGTGAAGGAGACAACTTCTCTTTGTTTTTTTTTGTTTTGTTTTTTTTAATTTTCAAAATCTCCTCTCTCCTGGATGTGTCTTAAATTTTTTAATTTTATGAAAAAAATAAGCAAAATTTTATAATCAAATAATAATATAATAACAATTATTACTCTATATTATTATCTTCAAAGAAGCTACTCAGAATATGACATAAACCAAAAATATTCTTACAAAAAGAAACAGATATCATGAAAGTTATTATTTATTGATATTAATGATATTGAAGATTTCTCTAATAATTACTATGAATCATTTAAAATTTTTCTGTTTTAATCTCTATTCTTACATAAGCTTATGCTATCTTTAATTCTCACACTCTCTTGATAACAGAAATTGAGAGAAAAAATCGAAAGAACATTGTCGAGAAGTGGAAAGTAACATGAACACAAGGTTTATCTATTTTTAAGAATCTATATTTATTGACTGGTTCCTTTCATTTATTGGTTAGAGTTTTCTTGAGAAACAAAATAGAACATATATGATGTATGATTATGTAGACAAAAGCTTACAGGATCAGAGGGAAGAGAGTCAGCGATGTGCAGCTACACACTGGGGAACCAGAGGACCAGGAGCACAGGAAGATGGAAGCCACAGATCAAGAAGGACCAAGGACGCAGCCTCAGTCCAGCACTGAAGGTTTGGAAGCCCCCTGGAGAGCAGCTGCTGTGGTCTGTGCTGGAAAGCTGCAGAAACCGAGAACCTGTGTGCAAGGCGATGCTGCAATAGATGTGCCCCTGCAAGCTGTCTGGCACTCTTCAGAAACACATGAACTTGCTTCCTTTTTCCTTCTTTTACTCCATCTGGCTACAAGCCCAGTTGTTAGTGCCACCTACAACCAGTGTGTGTCTTGCCTCCTCAGTTTGCTGGCCTGCGTGCCAATCTACTGTACAGACACACCCAGAACTGTACCTTATTAATCTGCTAATCATTCCATAATCCAGTCGGGCTGACATAGCATGGTTAGTGGTCCTGGCTTCCCACTGCTGTGCACTTGGTTCTACTCTTTCTGGGTTTTACACCACATTCAGGCATCGCGCATCCGTCTTTTCTATTTCCTATTATGACCAAATTCCCAGATAGACTACTTATGGTCAGGGGTGAGATAAATTAATTCACATTAGGACTGATTGAGATTAACTTGTTTATATATTCTACAACAGTTATCGATGGCCTTTTCTTTTTTTCACCAAATTCTTTTTCTTAGCTCTAGATTATAAAAATGAAGACATTATTCTTTTAGGGAACTCCTGGCTTAAAGACATTTACCCTGGACAAATAGTGACCATATTTTATCTCTCTTCTATGATAAATCTAGTTTTACCAATAATAGAGTTGTAATGATGAAAGTAGAGGTGCGAACTCATCAGCCTTATAAAATATAATAAAGTGGTGAAAGGGGGATGTCCAGGGAATCCTGTGATCGTGTAGCAGCAGAACTTTCCTTCTTTATGAAATTGATCCTGTTATAAAACAATGGATTTTGAACTATTCCCATATTTGCAATATTGGTAAGTGAGAATTTGTTGTTTCATTTCTTATTAACATTTGAATTCTAGTTTTAAAAATATGCAAAGCATCAGAATAGGCTTTTGTTAAAAGAAGACATATAAATGTCACATAGTATATGAAAAAATGCTCAAAATTGCTAAAAATTAGAAAAATATCAGCTAAAACTACAATGAAATGGTTTTGGGTAACCACAATGAAATATCACCTTATACCTGTTAGACTGGGTGTTATACAAAAGATGAAAAACTAAATGTATAAGGGGCTAAGGGGAAAATGAAACATTTGCATACTGTTGATGGGAATTTTAGCTAGTGCAGATGTTATGGAAAAAGTATAGAGAGCCCTAAAGAAATCAAAAATAGAATTCCATATGTTCTAGCAGTGTATATAATACGATGAAATTTAAGTAGAGATATGTGTACTCTTGTGTTCACTGCAGCATTATTCACAATAGCCAGCCTAAATGAACTCAGCCTAAATGTCTATCAGTGAATGAAGAGATAAATCATGGTGCATATGCACTGTAGAATATTACTTTCCAATCAAAGAAAGAAATCTGCTTATTTGCAAAAACGTAGATGGACTTAAAGGGTATTATCTGAAGTGAAGTGAGCCAGGCACAGAAAGACAAATACTGTGTGATCTCATATGTATGTGGACTCTGAAATTCACAGAAGTAAGGAGTAGAATACTTTTGGCCATGCTTTGGAAACGTGTTGGTGAAAGAATATGGAATTTCAGTTAGATAGAAGCAATAATTTCAACAGATCTATTGTACTTCTGATTGTATCTATAATAATGTTTTATAATATTAAAAATTGCTACAAAAGTAGATTTGAAGTGTTCTCACCAGAAAAAAAGAATAAACATGTGAGGTAATTCCTATGTTAATTAGATCAGTATATCATTCCACAATATATACATATTTCAAAGCAAAAGTTGGTACATTGTAAGTATGTACAATTTTTGTCAATTAAAGTAAAAGAAAAAAATCCACATTCTATAATGTGTAATAAGTTACTTCTTTTCAATGATATTTGGAATCAAAATTTTGAAAAAGCAGAAGATAAGGTGATATTTTAAACTTTTGACTTGAGTTTTATAAGTTTCATAAGTTCCTGTACTTTTTTGTCTACTTTATGAAGTTGTGCTTGTATTTCAGCTAACTCCCCTGTGGAACTTCGATCAGAAAATGCACTGAAACAAATGAACTGAACAAAATATTTTGTGTGTAGTGAAAAATGCACAGATAATCTGTTAAAATTGCTGCAATTTTTCTTATTTTTATATTAATGCATTATTCCATTGAAGACAAACTCAAACCCCTGCATAACATAATTTGCTTTGAACTGAAGCCCTGTCTCACTTTCAAAAAAATGAGCTCTTTTATACACTTGCCATGTATACCACAAAATTTTTTAGATGATTACTACAAATGAATAAAACTACAAACATGACAAATCTCAATAGGAATGAATATTTCAAATATGTTCAAAGAGGGAGTAGAAATCAGAGACATAGGTGATTGCCATATTTTTTAGGAGGAGTTCAGCTCTTTTCAGCAAATGTGGGTTGATCATTCCAAAGAGTGTGCCATCTGGTAAAATGAGACGGGCACTTCAAGGTGGTCTGTGCCTCAGTATTTTCCAGGAAGCTTTCACAGAGCTTGAGTGACTAAACGGGACCGTTCTAATTTCCTGTAAGTGCCTGTTTTTATAAGTGCTTCTCCCTGTTTTCTTGTTACCTCGCTCCCCAGAGCTCTAAAACGTTCTGCCTTCTAAATACACCCTTATTAACCTCAATGCCATGGGAAGACAGCAGGGAATTCAGAAGGGCTCTTCATCTTCTGAGTTCAGAAAATTCTATCACGTCAGGGTTAAATAACTTTTGCAAGATCCCTGTTCATCAGAAGCAAATTGGAACCTGCTGGTTTTGCACAAAGAAATAAGGAAAAACTAAAATACATCAGCAGTAGTTACCACCCTCAGATGAAGTGGAAGACATTTTTCAGCTAAGGTATCTCCATAGGCACATTGTTTGAAGCCTGGGGTATTTTGCAATGCTTTTTATCATATTCTGTATCAACAAAAATCTTTATTTGTTGTATAACCTTGGAACAAAACTGTAATATGTAATTTTTTTCATTTAATAGACTTGCTATAATTGTAGAACAGAAAGTGTAAGCAGACAAAAGGAAATGGGATCTGCACAGGTTTCGTGTGTATACAGCGCTGTGACAGCAAACAAAGGTCAATAAGTGATGGGCTTAATTTCCTATAATATGGAGCCTTCATCTTTCTTTGCTAGGCAGGCACAGAAGTTTGAGCAATTTAATCAGAAAGGTCAGAAAACTCCTGATGGGAAAACAAGCGAATCAATCCAGAAAGTGAGAGGGGAGGAAAAAGCAAGACTAGAAAGGTGCACCAGGGTAGGTTAGTAGAAGAGATCAGGCTGTTAGCCTTTTTTCATGTAATAGATACACTAACGTGTATATTGTCTACAAAAAATCCTGCCTATCCTCTGTGTGTGTGTGTGTGTGTGTGTGCGCGCGCGCGCGCGCACGCGCGTGCGCGCATGTTGAACAAACTAAAGAGGAAGAAGTTTATTTTATTTGTGGATTAAAAATGTAATGATCCTATTTAGTTTCAATTATTTTTGGATTTTGGCCTGGGATTTCTTTTTAATTCACACTCAGTTCTAACAAGTATCTTAATTTTATTGAAGTGAACCATATGCAGTGGCAAGTTTTTGTCAAATGTTGCTTTTTCCTGGTTTAACATAATCCAGGAATTCACTCACATAGACTGGCTGAGGTGTGCTGGGCAGAGGCAGCTGCACGTGGCCGGCCACACACGGGGAGAGGAGAGCTTGTGACAGCAGAGGGGACGAGCTGCCCAGCACTTAGGATTCTAACTTGGTGACACCCAGCTGGTGCTCTCTTCGAAAAAACAACAACAACAACAGCAAAAAACACTACTGGCCACTAACAGAGCATATGTTACAACCTTACAGGAAGCCCCGGGAGTGTGTCTTGTTTTTCCTCCCATTTTACTGATGAGGAAATGAGCCCGTGGTGGTTAATTTTATGCATCACCTTTACCAGACTGTAATGTTAAAGTGCGTTTAACATGGAAATAATTAGGTGTTGAGCAAAGCATGTCATCCTCTCTAGTTGAAAGCTTGAGACTGAGGTCCTGAATTTAGGAAAGAATTCTGCTTCCCTGCTGCCTCTCAGTGAAAACTGCAATATTTACTGCTGCCAGAATCTCAGCTTCAGACTTGCCTGCTCCCAGAACGGTGTGAGCCGATTACTTAAATTCTCTCTCTCTCTCTCTCTCTCTGTCTCTCTCTCTCTCTCTCTCTCTCTCTCTCTCTCTGTCTCTCTCTCTCTCTCTTTCTGTCGCATCTATCCATCTAATACATCATCTATGTATCAATCACAGAACCTGAAATCTGGTAGCTATTACATTGCAAAGCTGCAATCATATGTAACTCGGGTTTTTCTTACAGCAAGAACCACACTTTTAATGATTACACCATATTACCATCCTCTCTTACTTTTTGTTGTGGAAAACACTATTCCTTTGTTTGTACATGTGATTGTTTTCTCCACTAAGCTATAAACTCAAGAAGGCAGGAACTTTTGTATCCCAGTACCTAGTACAGGGACTGCCATATATCATTGCCTAATATGTATTTGTTTAGAATTTGGAAAAAAAGATTTATAGTATTTTCATACCTATAAAGCACCACACAAATATGAGCTGGAAATATAATGGATATGTGTAATTATGATTCAATTTTTATAAGCAACATAGAGCTTATACCTAAGTAGGAAATATATTTTTGTTGTAGAATGTTTACCTTTGGCCTGAATTTTGTCTTAAACTAGACTTTGATTTCATAGGCATGTGTAGTCAATGGTTACTTATTTCTATTCACATCTTTATCACATTGTCCTTTT
This sequence comes from Hydrochoerus hydrochaeris, assembly GCA_004027455.1. Classification (NCBI taxonomy): domain Eukaryota; kingdom Metazoa; phylum Chordata; class Mammalia; order Rodentia; family Hydrochaeridae; genus Hydrochoerus; species Hydrochoerus hydrochaeris. The sequence goes on from PVLA01000105.1 coordinate 196,512, forward strand.
TGATGTGCAAAACTTTCCATGAAGGATCTTTTTCCCTTTGTTTGCAAGACATGTATTATTCAGAATTTACTTTAATAAATATCTTTGGATATAACTGTACTTGGCATTTTATTTTGTCTGAAAATGTCTGCTTTCTACTGGTTCTTGCTTGACAGTTTTGTAAGTATAGAAATCTAGGCAGACAGTGATTTTCTTTCAACTTTTCTGTAGTCTTCCAATTTTAATTCTTTTCAAAGTCAACAATCTCTCCAATTGTTATTCCTTTTTAGGTGACCCATCTTGAAATATTTTGAAAACATTTTATTTATCTTTGTCACTCCTATGATTACCTATCTAAAATTGAATTTATTTTGTTAACTCTATATGTATTGGGTTTCCTAGATTTGAAGTTCTTTTAATAGTTTTCAAAAGTTCTCAGTTTTTAAAATCCTCAAATGTTGTCTATTTCTGAGTCTTCCTCTCCCTCTTCCTCATTCATGTTCCTTCTCCCACCTCCTTTCGCTTTTTTGCCTTGGAACTCAAGGCCTTGTGTGTTTTAGACAAGCACTGTATCACTGAGCTCCATCCCAACCCTATTTTCACTCCTTTGTCTTTTTCTGAGTCAATGATTAAGCATTATTATAGCTCTTATCATTTTATCCTCCTTCAAACCACTTTTTATATTTTACATCTGATTAGTCTAATAGCTCTAGTCCAAATCTGTCCTCTCTTCCCATGAATCTAGTCTATGGCATAATCTCTTTGAAAGTTTTAATTTGATTACGATGCAGTTTTGTTTCATTATTCAGTAAATCTAGTTATTTCTTCTTTTGTTCTTTGCTCAGGCTCTCGTTTCTTTATTATAAATTAATTTAAGCACATTGAACTTAATGAATTTTCAACCTTCACCTGATACTTCTACATCTGACATTGATTTAAATCTTTTTGATGGCTTATCCTTCATGGTAGCTTATTTGTATAAAATCTGGCTTCTGTAGTATGAACTATTTCGGGCTATATTTATGTCAAATCTTTGGTCAGAGTTGAAGTTGAGACTTCTGGAGAGGATTAACATTGATTTACACCATTCTTTTCTGGATGACACAACTCTCAAAAAATTTTTAAATTTAGTTTTTTAAAGATAAAATTTATTGCATTTATATTTAATATATAGCGATGCTATGGAATATATATATATGATAAAAATATTTCTGAGTGAAGCAAATTAACCTCTCAATCATATCACAGTCACCCTGTGTGGGTTTTTTTTTTTTTTTTGCTTTGCTTTGGTGTCAGGAGCTGTTAAATTCTACTCATTTAGCATTAATCCCCTACACAGCACAATTGTATTACCAGTAATCTTCATTTTGCATACTAGATAACTAGAATTGTTCCTCCTACCTCTCTGCTACTTTGAGTCCTCTGACTTACATTTTTCCATTTCCTCTTCCTCTGCCCCTGACCACCTCTCTTGTATTCTTTTTTTTTAATTCTAAAGAGAATAAAGCAAAACAAAACAGGGCAAAGCAAATCAGAACAGAACAACGCAATCTTGTTTTGAATAATGTTTTTATTCTTTTGTTTTTATTGATTTTATTCTGCTGTTTTATTTGATTTTATTATGTGTGATAGTACAAATGGTTATTCTGAAGAAAACAAGACATTATAGTAACCATTGTTCGTTCCCTGTTACCTTACTTTGAAGTCCTGTAATGCTTTCATTCTGTTGTTTTGATTGGTTTTTGTCTGTTTTCTATTATTTGATTTCATTATGTGTGAAGGTATGGACAGCTATTTTGAAGAAAACTTGAGATATGGTAGCCATTATTGATTTACTATTGTCTTGTTTTGAAGTCTCAAAATGCTTTCACCCTCCTGTATTCTTTTTCTCCATATATTTGAGTTTTTCTCATATTCCCATGTGAGCTCATGCTGTATTTTCTCTGTCCAGTCTTTTTCATTTAGTATGATGTTCTCCAGGCCCATCCATGTGGTCTCAAATGACAAGATTAACTTCAATATAAAGGTTTAATAATGTTCTGTGGTATTATTTTTTAGCCGTTTGTCCATTGCTGGCACTTAGTTTGAACTCACATTGTTTCAACATCTTGAAACAAACAGCAAATCATGCTGCAATGAACCTGAGAGTGATGATAAAAATGAATTGGGGTAGAAAGGTACTTGAGGCCCATGTTAATTCTCAAGGCAGAGTTTTTCTTCCATCCTGGCAAATGTCCTTACTTTCCTCAGTAGTGTAATTAGGGTCTCAACTTTACACAAGGTCTCAACTTTACCTAGGGGATCTCTTATTAGGTTTTCCATATTCAGCAGACCCTAGGTTTTCCCTGTATTTCCTTATATACCAAGTAGCTAACAAATCTGAAATTCAGTTTCTTCACAGTGCTGCAGAAAACCTTGGGGAAAAACTAGTCTGGATATTTGTATATCCCCAGTTACCATTTCACCTAATTTTTAGGACTGTGGGCTTACTTATTGTTGTTTGTGCTTGTGTGTTTTTGTGTCTGCCAATTCAGCAGTGCATTTAACAGGATTCCTAGAAAATATTTTATCTGTTTAAGTAGGAAAGTTGTCCAAGGTATGTAACTGCCATATTGTTGAAAATAGAAACCAAATAAAATTTTATCAAACCATTTTTTACATAGACTTTACTGGAGATATTTGATTTGAAGCTATGAAACCTATCTCCACAAAGAACGGCAGAGCTTATTTAGTACTTAGGAATTTCCCTGATTTTGGAGGTTGAAAGTTGCAAACAGACATACTATGGTAGGATAGAAGAAATATAAGATAGGTCTTAAGGAGATAAGGAAACCATAACTAAAAATTATACTTGTAAGATGACTGCAACTTCCACTATCCAGTTGAAGTTACCCAAGGTGATCCATATCAGAATTCCCATGGTTAAGTTCTTTCCTTCCATACCCATCACACCCAAAACTCCTCCCTCCAAAAGTCCATAAATTGACTTAAGAAATTAAAGAGCAGAAACCTGATTTTAAGTTGAAGGAATAAGTTTGAGAGATTCAAAGACTATTTAAATTAGCCATCTTTTAAAAAAAAGAACCCAGGGTCATACCTGTGATATAGGCCAGTGCCGGAGTCCAGCTGCGGCAGGGCTAGGGTTTCCCAAAGGTGGACAGGGAGTCGGCGAGTGAGAGACAGAAGACACTGCACACCAGTCTGTGAGTGAATCTGAATCCGCTTTATTTTTTAGAAGCTGGAATATATATATGCCAACCCTGGCAGCAACCCCCAGCCCCAAGTAGGAAGCACCCCAGGCTTAGGGCCAGGCAGGGATAATCCTAAACAATAGGTTTTAACCTCAACCCCAAGCAGGAAGCGCCCCAGGCTCAGTAGGTGTTAATTAACTCTTTTCACCTTTGTAACATCTCAATCTTGTTACTTAGTTAGCTTGAGAAATGTAAGCCTACGCACCTGGATGCCTGCAGGAGGAAGAGATGTGTGAGGCTATTATGCCGCTCCCTACATTGTTTCCTTTATCACTTATGGAAGTATGGCAGTTCCTGTGAGGACAGCGCCTGTCTTAGGTCAAGGACTCTTCATATGAACCCAACCAGGCCTTACCCATCATGGGCCTGCAGGACAGCAATTGGTCCTGTGCCTGTCTTAGGCAGCTGGTGGCGTAACATATGTGTCCTAGTTGCCCGTCTTTGGCTGCCTGTAGGACAGTGCCTGTCTTGGGTCAAGGACTCTTCATATGAACCCAACCAGGCCTTACCCA
>PVLA01000105.1:200353-276266 GCA_004027455.1 Hydrochoerus hydrochaeris
TCACAGGAACCCCGCAAATCCTCCTCCATGAGCTCTCCCACCCAAAGCTCCCGCATAAACTCTCTCACACTACTCACAGAAGGCAAAACCCCACAACCAGTCCTCACAAAGGGGTTATCTAGAGGGCCTCCAGCAACCCCCCTGGAGTCTCCACCCTCGACTCCATATTGAGCATTACATAAAAACATACACATGTGAATTACACAAATTACAATTATCAGTACAAAACATTCCAAGATCCCTGCGCCCAATTCCCACATGCGGTGTCCTTTTCCTGGAGAAGCGATTGTCACAAGGCGTGGATGGACTAGGACGTGGCATGGACAGAAAAGGGTGCCGCAGGCAGCACCCTTCTGGGAGGGTACCTCTGCCAGGCTTTCTGCTTCCTCCCAAGAAGCATAAATGTTCCCAGTTCCAGACCTCTCTGCCTTGAGGGCCTACACTCAGTTTCTTTGAGTGTGTACTTTTGAATTTCACCTAATAAAGCCCCTCCCACACCTCTTCCTAACTAGTCTTGAAAATTTCTGTTCTGCAACAGGAGTCAGCAAATCTGTGAACCTATTCTGAGTGGGATGGATAAGATTCTGTATCTTAGTTTCAGGAACCTCTTCAGACCCTATCTAGCAGTAATATCACTTCATGAACTTTCTGATATATTGAACTCTGCAGTGTGTGGATTAAGGGAAATCCCATTATTTTGAGTTAGAAAGCTCCCTGGGTCATTTCTTCCTCATTGCCTTTAACTAGGCGTTACGGTTTGTGTCATGGCAGCCAGGGGAGAACATTGCCTTGTCTGGTACATGAAGTAGCAGAATAGATACAAAACTACGTTGATTTGTAAATCTTCCTCAAACTACTATACCATTCACCATCTCTCTCTCTTTGTGGGACCTAGGACCTTAAGACCATAAATCCATGCTAGGAAGGACAGGTTGCTCATCATAAGACACCACCAGCTGGGACAAATACCCAGCAGTTTTCCTTAATGACTTTCCTATGCTTGCTCTATTACTATTATGGATAGGTTTTTATCAGATGATAAAATCTATCCATGTTCCCAGTTCCTTGGGAACTGTTTGTAATATCAGTGTTTATAGTGTTAGGATTTTTTTCATTTGGCAAATGATGAAAAACTGTGAAAATTTTACCATCAGAGTATATGAAAAGTAAAGTATTCCTTTACTCTGAACTCTTAGCTCAGTTCTGCCTAATGGTTACCTTGTTATAATTACTGAGATCTGTGGGTTTTTTTTTTTGCTAGTTTCAAGCTATTTTCACCACTGTAGCTCTGTAGTATAATTTCAAGTCAGGGATTGTGATGTGCCCTGCCTTGAACTTTGTTGCCAGAATTGCTTTTGCTATTGTAGGACTCCTCTGGTTCCAAATAAATTTCAGGATTGTTTTCTCTAATTCTTTGAGGTTTGCTGTTGGTATTTTGACTGGGATTGCATTAAATCTGTATAACAATTCTGGGAGTGTGGTCATGTTCACTATAATCGTTCTTGCTACCTACGAATGGGGGATATCTTTCCATTTTCTGATATCCTTTTTCATCTTCTTTTCCAGAGCACTATAGTTTTCAATGTAAAGATTTTCTCCTTCCTTTGTTAGATTAATTCCTAAGTATTTCATTGTTTTCAATGCTATTGTGAAACATGTGGTTTCCCTAATTTCTCTCAGTGAGTTTGTTATTTGTGTACAGGAAGGCTATTGATTTTTAAATATCGACTTTATACCCAGCTATGCTACTGAATTTGTTAATTTAACCTAAATGTCTTTTAGTGGAGTTTGGGGGTCTTTTATGGAGAGTATCATCTCATCCATAAATAGTGATAATTTACCTTCTTCTTTTACTATCTTTGTTCCTTTTATTTCTTTCTCTTGTCTAATTGGTCTGGCTAATACTTCCTGAACTACATTGAATAGGAGTCATAATAGTGGACATTTTTTTCTTTTCCTGGTTTTAGAGTGAAAGCTTTCATTTTTTGACCATTTAATATTATATTGGTTATTGGTTTCCATAGATGGCTTTTATCAGACTGAGATAAAGAGCATCTATTCCAATTTTAAGTAGATTTTTTTTATTATGAGTGTTGGACTTTTTCAAATCTATGATACTTGGATCTGAATCCAACTATAAATAAATAAAATTCTGACATGGAATTACATCATTGCAAGTAAAATCCTTTGTTTAAATCATAAAATCAATTTTATGCTTCTAATTCTCCAAAACTGTGTCATATTGCTTTATGCTATTTTGCATAAAGCAACCAGGTTTGTAATTTCAAACCAAAATAAGATTGGCATTTGACATAAAATTGCCTTTTGTATTGTTTCAATCTAAAAAGGCCTGAGGAGCCTAATGGCTGTGACTCACAACTCATGTCCTTGCACTGATTCTTGGGTCATGGCTCCCTGCTGCGAAATTTTGCCCTGAAGGTTCTTATGTTGTCTTTGAAGAATTTTCCTAAACAATAGCAAGAGGGAACTAAAGTGTCATTAGGCAATTGCCAAATCAGATAGAGATGTTTCTATTCCTCACAGAAGTTTATGCATAAAAATTTTTTCCTGTAGTTTAAAGAGGCTTTTATTCAAGCTATTACATATGGTTTGAATGAGGGGGTGAGCTAGGGAAAGCTTCCTGAGCGAGCTAGCATTTAAGTGGCTCTTTGAGGGATGGATACTACTATGGAGCTAGCGGTGAAATGTCTTCTAGGAAGAGCCTGGTTTTGTTGAATGGATACTGAGAATATTTTCCGGAGTGGGCAGCAAGTTTTGCTACAGTGAGTAAAGCAAGCATTAGGAATGTGAGAACAGAATTAAGTCTCAGGAGAACAAGAGTTTTAAAGGTAGCAGTGGAAAACAGGAAAGACAGAGGAGGTGAAATCTGAGAAGCGAGGAGAGATGAGTGGCAGTCATAATGAATTTGGGGTGGGGGTTGTTACCTTGTTGTTATGAATTAGAAACTGGTGGTCAACTTAACACCATCTGAATTAAATCAGTGTGGTGCTGAGTGTAGATGTTCCACCTGAGGAAAGTTGCCAGCATAAATAGAGACTTGGAGAAGATGAGGGAGGTGTTGTGGTTGTCTCTAAGTGTTGCTGTTTTGAGCCGTTGGTTGTGCTGGAGGAGCTCTTCATGACTAGCTTCCCCACTGTGAGTTCAAATATTGTCATCAGAGGGCTTCGGGATCTTGTTGGTGAGAGTGGCTGTGGTTCACTTGGGGGAGCTCTGGTCCTTCCATCGAGCATCACTTCCTGGCTCCGGAGGGGAAGATGTGTGCTGTTTAATCTCCAGGAGAAGCTTGTCAAGCTGGCTTTCTGGCATGTACTCGATTGTCCTTATTGTTGGCGGAGCTCAGAACCTCTGTGTAGGTAAGGATGGCTGTGGTACTTTTCAGGGCAGCCCTGGTCCTTATTTTGAGTGTGACTTCTCGACTCCAGCATAGAACCCTCAGCCTACCAGCACGGCTCCTTCACCCCGCTGGCATAGACTTTCTGGCTTCCACTGTTGACCTTTGGGCCTTCCAAGCACGGATCTGTAAAACAGACTGGTGTGAGTCCTCGTGGGCTCTAGACCTCCAGTTGGACTTGGGGGAGGTTATGGGATCCAGACCCTTGGCTGAATATTCTGGGTCTTTAGTGTTGTGGACAAATTTCCTGCATTTTCTTGTGTGACCATCATAAAATAAAATAAATTCTGTGTCTTCATTATAATTGTTCTCACAGCCCCTGACTACGATATTTGTGAATATTCTTTCATGTCTTTTCATGACATCTTTGATAGAATATGCATTTTTATGAAGGTGCATATAATGTCCTACTTCCAGACTGTTGCAAACTAAATCCTTAGGCTGCACCCATGGACTGAGTGAAACCCTTTTCTTCAAGGATAGGACTGTGCTGGGAAGGAAGGGGAAAAAAATACTTTGTGCAAAGTTGTCTAGGCAGGAATAAGTAAATTACTCTCCGGAAGGAACTTTTGGGAATGTGAAAGGTAATATTTTTCTTACTCAAGGTCCGAATGAAACTTAGAGAACAGGTGCTTGAGGCTGTTTTCTCATGAGTGTCTAAGATGAGCATAAACTGGGTTTTTCATTGGAATCTCATTAAAATTTTACAGAGGGCACATGAGACAGCAAGGTTAGTGTGCTTTGTGAAAGTCGAGGAGATTTGCAGAAGTTATGAGGATATATGGCCTTCTCAGCTCCCCACGGAGACAGAAATAAAAAGCATAATTTAATTGTAACATGAAGGATTGTGAACGAAAGCAAAAAGAAAAGACTGGTAAACAATCTGGAGCCAAATGAACTGCCTTAAAGGCCAAGATTAAATATTTAGACCTCATTTGTTAGAAAAAAAAATCATGGAATACTGGTGGTTATTTTCATAAAATAAGTTACTTTATATTGATTCCAACACAATGCATTCTTATCATATAAAACTGAATAATATAGAAACATTATAAAAGCAAATAAAAATCTTGGTGACTCCAATATCTATATATTGTATTCTATGATTAACTTCTGTGTGTTTAAGTTTAAAAGAGTAAAAACGTCACTATGAGGCACATACAACTTTGTCACCAGTTGTACACTACTTATCCTTGAAGATTTTGATTAGAAACCTACTCTAAGTGTGGGTAGGTTAGCTGCAGTGTGGAGACCAGAGCCTGAAGTTGCTGGCAAGTACCAAGAGAGATTTCAAGAGTGGGAGGGCTAGAGCCAGGGCAGAAAGACTAGAAAACACCAAGGAAAGGATGTGAGTAGATAGTATGGAGGGAGAGGAGAGATGAGTAGGCAACAGCTTTCATATGTTGATTTTTTTTTAACATTGTTAACCAAAATATGAGGTTAGAGTAAATTGTGAATGTTAAAAAAAAAAGCTGATAGTTGTGATCTGACTAAGGATGTATGTCTATCAGTAAATCTAGGGAAAATTGGAATATTTATGCATGGTAACTAGATTTCAGGATAAGAATGGCAAGGTTAACAACTGGGTATTTGTTCTCACCTATTTTATTTCCTACAGCCCTGCCAGAAAGGAATTATTATTATATAGGTAAAGGTATAGCAAGATTAACTATTGACCCAGACAACTCCCAACTACAGAGCTGAGATTGAAACACAGGCTTTTATTATGCAAAGAAGCACTGAAAGGGTAAAATAATTAGAGGACATCATAAGAGCAAAACATATACAAGTTTATAGATGGTGGTAAAAGCAATCAATAGCTCTATCTACTTTTATAGTATATTTTTACTGTTTTAATTCTATATGTGTGCATGTGAATGTTCATTATGATAAAACAATGAGACTAAGAAAACACACTCCTTATTGTGTATTATTGTGGAGTTCACATTTTAGCAGTGATGATGATCATTAGACTACTATACATACATTAATTAAAATTGTGGTAGTATGGTTAGTTTCCAGTTTCAACTTGACTGGTGTGAAGGATGCCCAGGAAGTTGATAAAGCATTATTTCTGAATGTATCTGTGCAGCTGTTCTGGCACAGATTTAGCATCTGAATCAGTGGACTGAATAAGGAAGATCTGTCTGCCCTTATTCACCCATTCTGGGCTGGCAGCATCCAGTTGGCTGGTGGTTTGGATAGAACAGAAGGCAGTGGAAGGGACCTCTTTTTCTTCAGGAACTGGGACATTGCTTTTGTTTTATGCTGCTATAATAGATTACTACCAACTGGGTAATTTTTTTTTATGAACAGAAACTTAATAGTTTATTTTAGTAGAGTGCAGCAGGCCCAGGATTAGGGGTCCACCATCCAGTGAGGACCTGTCCACCATCTTGTTGCAGAACCAGTATCAAAAAGAAAGGAAGACACTCCACACCAAGGAGTTGGAAAGCAACTATTTACTATACCATCAGTCTGGTGGGAACCAGTTTCAAATCACCAGGTCCAAGTCAATTTCAGGTGTAGGTTATATAGGTTTGCAAGCAGAAAGCACAAAGGCTTGAAAGCATGCTGGTTTTTCATTGGTTTGGGTTAGTCGTCACCTGTTGCTGGGTAGAAAGTTCTTGAAATATGTAAGAAAAACGGGATATATATTTTTAGGTGGAAAACACAGACATTGCAGTTGGACATGGTTCAGGCTCACCTGGGTCAGGGTATCCATGAAGGGTGACTGGACAGCCTGTCAAGGCTGACTGGGGTTAACTGTCTAGTGACATGGTGGGCAAGATGGGTATATCTTGTCCCAAGATGATATCAGGCTGCTAGTTTTAAAATTTCAAAATTTCTCTCACATTTCCTACCTTTGTTTTATGGAGAAGGCGCTTCTTCCTCAGTCTCCTAAATTCTCAGAAGTTGATAAGTGATGGTAGTTTTTAAGGGGAGCTGGTGGTGTATAGCCTCAAGATGTTTAGTCAAAAAGCGAGTTAGGATGTGGATCATGCAAGATCCTAGAAGAATTGTGAGAATAGCTATTAAATATCTAAGTACAGCCCTGTCCATGAGGGAAGAAAATCTAAAGGTTCCCACCAGGAAGAGGCACCCATCACATTGTTATCCCTTTGTTCGAGTTACTTCCATAACTGACTGGAGTTTTCTCTTACTGTCCCTGACTTGTTAGCATAGCAACAACATTCCTCTTCCAGAAAAAGACAAGTGCCTCCCTGTTGGGCTGTTAGGAGATCTAAACCCTGTGGATTTTGGAGACCAAATGCAATTAAAGATTCAATCCATTCTTGAAGGGTGTTGATAGGGCTTTGCACATTCTTAAAATCGCTTATTATTTGATTGGCTAACTCTATGTATTGACTTTGTCCCAAACCAAGACTAGTTCCTTCCATAGTTAGGCCTCCCACTGTTGCTATACTGGCTGGCATAGGCAGGAACATGGGTCTTGTTTTACATGCATCCCTGGGAGAGGGAGGAGGCCTCAGTTGCCTGAGTAGATGTTGAGATTTGGGACCAGGAAGGCAACACCACAAAGGCTTATGTTTTGAAGGGAAAACACATGATATACTTCATTAAAACATATAAAAACGGTTCCAGAATTAGCCTGGAGTGACAAATTGGGCCGGGTTACAGAGGTTCAGTCAGTTGACACATTAGGAGATACTCCATTTCCTAGGAAGCAGATGGAATTTCCCATTAGTTGGGTTGGGGAAGCTTGAAGTAGGTCTGCTGAGGAGTGGGTGGTATTAAACTAGGAGGCATTTGGGGTTCTAGAGCCCAATAGCATAGGGCAGTAAGGGTCACGCAGAGCCAGCAGTTCTCCTCCAGGGCTGGATCAGCCTGTTGGAGGACAGCATGGGTTCCATTAACCAATTGTGCCATGAAATGCCTGGAGCAAGCAGAGCAAGGTCTTTAATAGTATTACCTTTGACTGGGGAGGACCTAATTTTTGGAAAAACCTTAGGCACAGGGACCCAAATTGTGGGGATAAAAACCTTTCAGACTTGAGCTAACATCGTTGGGTCATTACCTGTGCCATCCACCCGAATGGCTAATAATCAGCCTGGCAGCCAGACAGTGTCATTAGGGTTATGTACATGATACTGGACAGGATTACAGGTGTTCTTAGTGTGACTCAAAGGGACTATGGGCTGAGTAAAGGGAGGTCTTCCACTATAGGGAGAGATTCTTTCATACATTTGTATTTCATTGTTTTTTGCTTTCAGGCCAATGTATATTGGAACATCTCCAAACACTACAGTATCAGGAGTGTATGTTATTACACATATCAAAACAGATATTGGTTTCTTTGGAGCAGGGGTTCTTGCCAACCTTGACAAACGTATTTATTACTGGTTCAGTAAGCCCTCTTCAACTTAGGTCACCACACTCTGTATAGTATTCATTAGTCTTGTTGGCATAGGCATCAAAAAATAAGGTCCCATTAAGCTGGTGGGGGTCCCATTTAGTATGGTTGAGGAGGTATTAAGGACACTCCCCAGGTGGATTTGGATCTTCCTTTTCACATGCTCCTAGTAAGCATAAATGTAGTATTGATGGGGGATTCATTTTAGTTTTGTTTTAGGCAGCTGAAAATAAGTAGCCCAAAAGTTATAATTAGGTAGGAAACAACAAAAGCAGCCTCTTTATGGAATTCTCTGACTGTTGGAGTTGTGATTCAGAGAGCAAAATTCAATATTTAAGATAAAGGAGATAAAGAACTAGAAACCAGGCAGAGTAACAGTACATTGAAATTAAAACTTAGAAAAACAGTTTAAGGTACCTAGTCCAATAGTTATACTAAAGTAGAAGACAGAAAAGGTGACTTTATGGGGATTTTTCCAGCCCTCTGGAGATACAGCCTACATTCCTGTGGCAAGTACCAAGGTAAACAAGGGAGGGAGAATTAATAACAAAACTGGGTAACGGAACATGCGCCAATTAAGACAGGGACTCCTGTGTATGATGTCCACTCATTCTAAAGCTGTGTGTGGACTTGCAAACCTCCTGAGTGGTGAGAGCAGGGCTTTGAGGGCATTGTCTCCTCCAGGTTGTCTTCAGGGCAGCCACCTTGTCCAATAGGCTTTCTAGCAGTCTTCCGGGTGGGCTCTCTTTACTCGAATGTGATGTATCCAGGGTTGGACTTCAGACATGCATATAGCTATAGGAATGGTCAAAACGATCATACAGGGCCCCTTCCAGACAGGCTGGAGTGGCTCCTTTTTCCAATCTTTTATCCAGACCTCATCACCAGGATTATACAAAGGAGGTGTGACTCTGGGCGTAACAGATCTTTCAGCTGTGCTTTGGTGTATTGCAGAGGAGTCTTCTCTAACTGGGTGAGTCTTCCTGTAATGACAGACTGCTTAGTATGGCAGAAAGTGCAGGGAATAGAGAGGGTGGGAGAAGCCAAGAGGAGGCTAAACTCATTTTTTTATGAGAACTGTCTCCTATGATAATGGTGCTGGTCCATTCCTGAGCACGGTGCTTCCACGACCCAAATACTTCTCCTTATGTCTCACTTCCCAATGCTGCCACATCTGGGAATTAAGTTTCCAACACATAAGGTTTGGGGAGTGTATTCAAAGTATAGCAGATTTCATTTTTATCCTGCTTTTATACATCAAATCTCCAAGTTTGGGGGTCTTTAGTCTGTAACTTGCACCAGTGGTGCTTGGGTTATCAAGCCCTGAGTTACACCATTGACTTTCCTTGTCCTGAAGCCTTTGGAATTGGATTGAGCCTTACTTGTGCCTTTTCTGGTTCTCTAGCTGGTAAACAGAATGTCCTGTGGGGTCTAAGCCTCCATACTTACAGAATGTCCTGTGGGGTCTAAGCCTCCATACTTACCTGAGATAATTCCCTTTATAAATACCCTCCCATATGTCTGTCTATCTACACATGTCTTGTTGGTTCTGTTTGTTTGGAGAATGCTGGCTAATGCATGTGGTAAGTGAAATGATTGAAAATTAGAAAGTTTTTGGAAAACATTTATGTATTTAATTTAGTCTTGTTGATCAAGGAAAATTTCTCTGAGGAAATGACATCCTTCAGATCTAAGTTTAAATAAAGGAAAAAGAAAGGAAAGTTATTCTAGGCAGAGACAACATTACATGCAAACCTCTAATTTGAGAAAGAGTCTGTTGTAACAGAAGTCTGATATGGTTGGAGCTTGGAAATGGAGAAGGAAGATGGGAATAGATAAGGCTGAAACACTCAGCAAGGTCCGATCCTGCAAGGCCATCTCAGGTACATTTTTAAAAAATGATAATGGCAAGAGTATAGGGTGGAGAATGACATGTTTATTTATACTTGTTTCCTTAGAAGAGCTCTCTAGTTTGGGGCAGTAAATTATACTGTTTCTGAGTCTATACTCCTTGCATGGTTGTAAAATAAATGATCCTTGCATTTATAACTTCGTACTCTCTTGAAGTAGTTGGTTTCTGGAGAAGTAGATGGTGCTTGATGTTAATTTTTATCCCATTTTTGGCTGAGCCAATGAATGAGACATGAGCAGAGAGTTTAAATGTATAGTATTTGTATAGTTTATTGAAGTTTGTGTATTTATGAAACAATCATGCCTGTTTAGCCACTGGTACCCAGCAGAGACACGAGAAGACGTATATTAAACCACCTCACAGAGTGCAAATTAAATAGAGACAAATGGTGGTTATTGTAATCTACTAAGATTTCATTGTACCTCTTGCTAAGTAACAAGATTAGATAAACTAGAAGAAAAAAATTAGTGGCCTATGTAAGAGACTGATGGCTTGTGTGAGCATAATGATAGAAATAATTGAAAACACCAAATAGATTCCAGAAATATTCAGTCTTAAAAAATGACGATATGGAAGCGTCACTGCATGTGAATGTATGAGAAAAGAAAATGTCAGGATGGTATTTCAGCTGAAGAACCCTGAAGTTGTGTTCATATTTAAGAGTCTCAAAATGATTGAAGACACCTAAAAGTTTCAAGTGGTGTGTTCCATTTTTTTTTCTGCGTCTATCAAAGCCATTATTTTGGTGAAAATTTGAGTAGTTAGGGTTCTTCCTCCTGAGAGATGACAGAGGAGGAATCTGTAGGGGACATTTATTTTCCTCTTCAAGAAACCAGTGCCACCCCAAGCTTTAGATGACCTGTTGCCACTGGGCTGGTCAGAGCAAAGCCTTCCTTTCTTTTAGAAATTATGGATCATTTTATGTTCCATTAAGGTTTTGTGATTGCCACAGGCATGCCAGCTTCTGTGGCTAAAATGCACTAAACCATCACTCTTACAAAGCAGCAAAAACCCTACTCTATTTATTATATTTTAGCACAGGACATTTGTCAGGCTTTCTGCCTCAGGCACAGTGTGTGCCTAAACTGGGCTCCTGAACTTTATACCCTACCCTTTCCCCACATGATTTCCTGATTAGTGTTAGGTAATTCTTATGACTGATTTCCTTTGTCCAAGAGAAAAGAAAAGAAAAGCAAAAAACAAAGAACTATGTTCTGTCTGATGTTAGTGGGCTGCCAGCACCATGAGTTTCGTCAATGTAATGAACAAATAAATGTTGGAAGCCCTGTTTTTGAGAAAATGGCATCACAAACTCCAGAAAAGTCACAATCATAGGTGAAATCTGACTTGGTTCTCTCCCTGTAGCCAGAGGGTTTAGGAATCTGTAAGCAGTGAGGTTAGTGTGGCCTTTCTGACAGAGGGGAGGGCATCAGACTTGTGACTCATTTCTCAGGCAATTTAATCTGTTTGGGCTGATTTTCTGGTTTCTGCCTGCTGAATTTGCTTCTGCTAGACGTAATCCCAGCTTCACATTTGCCCATTTCTTTCTTTCAGCAGAGCTTAGTCACTTTGGGACTCACCAAAAGTTTGCTCTTTAATATACAGATTAGGACTAGTTTCAACTAATTATTTTAATTACTAAGTGTCTGCATAAGTTGATGAGGTTGGGAAATAAAATACTGCATTTCAGCTTTGACTTGCCACAATCATAGCCTTCTAAAATTTCTCTTTGAACAGCTATCACATCTTTTCCCTTTCATGCTTCCTGGTAATCTAGGGAAAATATAGAGGAAGCACATGACAAAAACCAAAAATTAGGAAGTGGCCTATGAAAGGTACAAATGTTGTTAAAAAAATATAATCAACATCTTAATATTCAGGACACTTCTGGAGTATGTTCTTAGCATTCTTAATTCTCCCACATCTTGAAGAAAGTCTCTTCTCTTGTACAAAAACAAATATGAAATAAATTCTATGTCCTTAGTTTTGATTGTTAAAGACACCATTGCAATAGCAAGGACAGAAGATTTGAAACCAGTAAGCTTTGCTTTTTCTCATTCTGTCTCTGTATGGCCACTTTATGGCCCTGGGCAAGTCATTCAGTATTTCTGAGCTCCAGAGCTCTCATCTGGAAAATGAGAAAGGTTTCTTAGATGACATTCATCAAGATCTTTTTTGACAAGGGTGTATGATTCTTCATTCTATGGTTTGTCAGTTGACACTGGCCTAGATTTGTTATTTTTATAATGCTATTTTTGCTAGTTTAGATATCTCTCAGGATTCACTAATCATTCTTTGACCTCATAGTAATTTATTTTGACTACCTTGATTACTATAAGTGCCATTCATTTTTCATGATCAAGAAAAAGAAGTGTCTTTGTCTCTGTTGTATTTATATCTTTTGAGGTTATATTTCTCACCCTTTAAATCTCATAAACTTAGTCTGGCAAGGAAAATTGCTGAGAAGTACAAGTTCAACAAATTAAGCAAAATGCAAAGACAAAAGCAAACAAATAATTCAGCTGAAAAAAAGTGAAAGTAAAATGTCAGAGATTAAAAAATTCAAAGCAAGATTTCATTGTCCAAGGGGTGTAGGGAGGAACCCTGATTTAAACACCCACAAAACAACATCATGTGGAAAGCATTTCACATCCAAGTGACTTGACTTGTAGAAAATAAATCTGTACCTTAGCAGTCGACTGTTATTTCAACTTCATGCACTGCTTCATCTGTGTAAGTTTCTTAAGCTGCCCTTTAACTGAGTAGTATCCTGCAGGATAGTTTAGCTTGATCTGAAGATGACTGAGCAGCCTGTAGCCCAGCACACCTAACTATTTGCTTAACCCTGAAATCCCCTTGTGCGCTGGGAGGGGTGCACTGCCACAGTGCTAATTTCCTTTTAAGGGGAGGACATACTAAAACTGTCTGGTCCTATTGGAGAACAGGAAGTTGATAAGGAGTCCAAGCATCCTTGGATGGAATTTGGCTAAGAGAGAAACAAGACAGCCCTGAGGTCTCAGGCAACTAATCATGGTCAGAGCATGGTTAGAGTCTTTGTGAAGACATAGATTTTTGGCCTTTTTCTTTTTTTTTTTTTTCAGTGACATGTTTCATAATGTTTTCCACAAGTTGCCAATTTGTCTCTAATTCTTTTAAAATAACTCCCTTTTATTTAGAAGCTTTGAAGCTTTATTTATTGCCATCTTTTCATATTAAAGCTGAGTTTTTAAAGAAAGATGAAAGATTTAAAGAAAAAGAGTCCCAAAATAGTGCATGTAATGTGGAAATATACATTTTGTTCTAAAATTTTCTATGACTTTCAAAGTACAGAAATCCACCAGAGTTCTGTGTAATCAGGGGTTTTTAGATTTTTATGCACAAGAATTTCTGTAATATATCACAATTAGAGATAATTCATGTTAGTTTGCAAAAGTACTTATTTCTGGAGGATCTCAGTATTTAATGATTGTCATTAGAATTGTATACTTAATTCTGCTTCCTTCCTTCACTTGTTCATTCATTCATTCATTCATTCATTCAAAACATTTGTTACCTATAAAATGAGAGACTGTGCTGAGACTACAAAGATGGAAATTTAGGAGTTCCTGACTCACTGATACCTTCAATTGGCATATGTGGAGATACTTGTTGAAAATCAGGTCAACATTTACAAGATTCTTTAGTTTTTAAAATTTGAATAATATGGGTTTTTTTCCTATGCAAATCTGGTTCCAAAAAACTTTGGTTTGCTAAGCAAAAATAACCCAAATTATTTTCATTTATTTTAATAGTTTACCACTAATCATCAATCTAATAAAGAACAGTAATAATTATATTATATATACATACATAGATATACACGCAAACACATATATAATATATATAATATATTATACGTATATATTTCTCAAATACATTCTTGAAGAGGTCAGGTATTATAATGGCTATATTTAGGAAATCTAAACATAAGCATAACTTTAATCTTAATTTCTGCATTTTTAATACTTTGAAGTATGCAAAAAAAGCAGTTTATAACAGCTAAAACATTTGGCTAGATGTTGAGAGATCCTATGGAGGGATGAATATTTCTGTGCCATCTTTTTATAGTTCTTCCCCTCCTCTCATATATAAAGCTTGTTTCATAAAGTATGTGCTTATTACCAAAAAGACAAATTTCCCTAAGGAACGAAGTATTGTATTTTTGCTTATTTCTCGGTACAGACATAATTTGAAAAGGGACATTGATCTGTGCTTTGGTTTAAAGCTGAAAATATGTACCTTTAAGAACTCTTCTTTATACCAATGCAGTGTGAATTAGGACAAACCCATCATAAGCCGAAAATATTAAGTAGCAAATGCATTTGCTGCACCTAACCTATTGTGCATCCTAGTTTAGCAACAGAGTGGGCTATGCAGTATCATTTATTTCGCTGCCCAAAACAGGAGCCACACCCTCTACTGCTGCCTAGCATCTTGAGAGAATAGCATACTATATAATAGTAGCCTGAGAAAAGATCAAAATTCAAAATTTGAAGTACAATTTCTATGAAATGTGTATTGTTCACACAACATTATAAAGCAAAAGCATCATAAATTGGATCACTGCAAGTCAGCAGCCGTCTGTGTGTCTTTCTCATGTACGTATATGAGATTTCTTGTGCTAGGAAAGAAACACCTTTGGGGTTTGTCTTTTGGGTTGTTTATTGGGTTGTTTATCATGTTAGTTGTTTAGATCAGGCCAAAGAAGAAAGCAAAAGGCATGTGTGAAGTGTGAAGAATAGATCATCCTCCTGATCCTGATCTGGCCCTGAGAGGTTAACAAAATATGCCCCAGGCCCATTCCCATGTTTGAGAATTCAGACAACCCCTTATCAGTAATGTCCAACACATTTTTCCTTATACTTTCTTGTTTTTTAATTTAAACAAAAAATTTGAAACAGAAAGAGGGTAGAAACAATACAAAATCTCAAAAAAAAATAGTAACCAGTAAGAAATCACATTCTTGATAATTACCTACTTTCGTCTTAGATGCAATTGTTCAAATTACAAAAGTAAAGCCCACAAAGTGGACATCCAAACAGTGAGACTGCAGTCAGTTTTGCTCATCCATCCAACTAAAACTTTAGCAACATGGTTATTAATTCCACACACTCAAACATACATGCAGTTATATCCTTTAGAATACTCTTTTCCTTTTTTTTCTTTACAGCAACTATAATCCATTCTCTTAAACTACTTAGAAGTTCTACACATGTATAAGTCTCTACACATATACCTAGCCTTTCTGTATTAGAGGGAGAAAAAAATCAAAACAAGTCAGCAATACAAATTCTTAGAGAAACACAAAATGAAAAGAACATACAAAAACATAACACTAGGTGATGTACGGTAGTCACTATGATTCTCTTGTTATTTTCAATAAAATTGTCTATATCGTCAAATATAAATTTAGCATTGCATTACACTATTAATAAAATCTAAACATTGGAGACATTATAGGACTCCAAAGGCAGTTAACAATCAAACCAGAATGGGTATCCTATTGAATCCTGTCATCTTCAGAGTAGTTGCCCCTACTCTCAGACTCAACACTCTCAAGCATATCAGATTCAAATAAAATCAGTCAAGATAAAACGGTGATATAACCAATTTTCTCTGTCTTATCTCTGCCATGCTATTTTTCTGTTGTTATTTGTTTACTTTTCTCCTTCATTCCACTGTCTGCCCCTTTCTTTGAGGCCTTTCTGCCATTATTCCTGGAACCCTGGTGATTTTCTTCTGTCTCTATAGGATGTCCTTCAGTATTCTTTGCAGGGTTGGATTGGTGGTCACAAACTCCCCCAGGTCCTCTTTGTCATGGAAATATCTTGTCTGTCCATTAATTTTGAGAGACAGTTTTGCAGGGTACATCATTCTGGGTTGGAGGTTATTTTCTTTCAGGGCTTGGAATATTTCACTCCAAGCTCTTCTTGATTTGATGGTTTGCATTGAGAAGTCTGCTGTGACTTTGATGAGTTTTCCTTTATAGGTAATCTGTTTCTTTTCTTTGACCACTTTTAATATTCTGTTATTGTGATGGATTTCTGGGATCCTGATTATTATATGTCTGGGTGTAGATCTGTTTTGGTTGTAGCTGGCTGGAGTTCTGTATGCCTCATTTATCTGAACTTCACTTCCATTACCTATGTTTGGGAAGCTTTCCTTAATTATTTCTGTGAATATACTTTTTATTTCATTTGTATTTGTTGCTGCATCTTCATTCACATATTTTATTCTTAGGTTATAAATCCTCTTGTCATCTTCTAGCCTTTGTATCATTGCTTCCTGGTTCCTTGTTATTTTTAAGAGATCCTTCCTTTCATGATCATACTTTACAAATCTATCTTCAGGTTTTGAAAGTTTGCCTTTAGTTTCTGTTAAAAGGTTTTGCCAGCTTTCAGTGGAGTTTTTAATTTCCTGATATTCTCTTTGGATCTGTTTCATATATTCTAGGTTTTGTTTATATTCTTCATCAAAGGCTTCTCTGTTTTCTCTGGGTTCCTCTATTCTTTCATTTGTGTCTACTTGAGGATTACCCAGGACTTGTTTTATTAATCTTCTTATATCTTGCTTCACCTGAGTTAGAATTTCAGATTTAAATTCGACAATGAAGTCACAGATGTATTTCTTTATTTCTGATGAGGCTGTCTCTGACATTACAGGTTTGTTGCTCTTAACCTCCTCTGCATGTACCTCTGCTGGACTCACTTTCCCTGGTTCCGCAGTTGGGAACCTTTTGTTCTTTCTCTGTCTTGTCATGTTTCTGGCCCCCTTCAGACAGGTGGGTGGTGGAGGTCTGGGCCTTTCCTATTGCTTACAGTTTTTCTGCAGGGTATTTGCTAGGGAAGTACCACCCCCCAGTCCACTGCAGATCTGCAAGTTGCATGCTGAGAGCTGGCTCCTCCCCCTAAGCCAGTCAACCAGTTTATGCTTCAACAAGTTTGTGTGTTCCCTGGGGATGCCACCGGCCCAGAAAAGCCTGGTCCCTGGCTATTGGGTTTCAACCAGGGGTGTGGCCCAGCCCAAACAGGTCCCACCAATCTGCTTTGGACTAGGAGTTATCGGTGGAAGCAGCAGACGCAGCCTCGGGTTTTGACTCAAGCCGGCCCTGCCCAACTCCAAAATGTCACCCAGCCAGTCCTCCCGATCTGGGGAATCCAGTTCCCATCACTCACCAAAGTTCACGCAGCTCAACTGGCTGTTTCCACTCCCTGCCACAGCGCCTCCTCCAGCCAAGGGTCTGGAGCTCACCAACCCCCACTCTCTGCAGGGCCGTGATCTCAGCTCCATCGTGAGTCACCTGACTCTAAGCCGTGTCAGTACAGCCATCGGGGCTTTCCCAGCTCCAGCCCTCTGCCCATGCTTCTTCTTCTTTCTTTTTTCTTTTTCTTTTTCCTCAGTTTCTTCCTGGTTCGTGAGAATTCCTCTCTTTTTGTTTGGTTTTCTCCATGTTGCGAGATTCCAGCATCTGAGTTTTTGTTTTTTTTTTTCTCAGAGAGACTCTCTTATCGTGCCACCACTCAGTCGGCCATCTTGCAATCTCCTTGTACTTTCATTTGACTAACATTTTAAAATTCAGCATATTAACCTAACATTTGAAGTATAGCAATGTCCACATATTAATGAGGATGCTTGTCAATGGGAGGACAATATGGTACTCACAGTTGCTGAGAAGGTATCAGGGTCAGTGGAGAGAAGGGGGACAGTGGGAAACTACTGGGCAGCAGGCTTTACTGAGGCTCCATGGGAAGAGCAGGTGAGGCAAGGTAGATAAGGTTAGAGTTTGCTAGTCAAAGTCATTTTGGGGAACTCTGCTACATAGTGGCTGCCACTGGTTGTCTAGTACCTGGCTGTGAGATAATTTCATGCAAGTAGATAGAGGGCTAATTGAGGCGATAGTTGCATACTGACTCTGGATGGATTGGTTTGCATTGGAAAAACACACGAATCAGTGAGCCCTTTATTGTCTCTAGGAACTGGGACAATAATTCTAGGAGGGACAGTTCTCAGAATCAGCAAGGTCTCAGATTGTTGAAGCATAAGAATAGAGAGAATGAAATACCTTCCAAATTGCTGTGTTTTTCTTATAAAATGGATCAAAAGTAAAGCCTTTTCCTCAGTTTTCAAAAATGTCCAGTCACATCAATAATTTTGTTAGTGTAGGCTTAGAAGGTTTTGGAAAGCTTCAAGGAATTATAAGCAACAGTGGACATTCTTTTCTGTCTTTCTCTAGCATTTTTCTCTTTCTTTAGTACCAACACATTTGTCTCCTTGCCTTTTCCAAGGAAAATTTTTATATTTAGGCCCACACAGTCTTAGTTTCTATTGTAACCAGGGGTTCATATATTTTTTCAAGCGTTAATGGATCTCTTCTTTCTATGATAAATGTTGCTGTCAACTGGTAAGAAAATAAAAATTCTCTGTCTTATTGTACATGAACATACTGATAAGGAGAACAAAAGATAACAAAAGCAAAATGTGATTTCAAATTAGCCACATAGTTAAGGTGGGGAATATGGTACCACTGAATCCTGAGTGATAGTTTCAGCAGCAGCACTGATAAACATACCATGATGCTGTTCCCCGAGTCAGTGTGTGATTGAGAGGTTTGTGTCTGTCTATTCTTGTGTTATCATAATGTGATGCACATCACCATTTGGAAGGGACTAGGGGACAAAGGAATTTTTTCCAGAGAGCAGTGAAAAGTCTCCTGCATACACAGAGCCCTGCCTGGTCTCTGGGGGCTGAGCTTTCACTGTCACTATAGAATACATGTATGTTTGACCAAGGGAATAAAAGCTGTGCAGTGTATGCACTGTGTCCTGTTGGGCCTCTCTGAGGCCCAGTCTCTGTATGTATGAAATGGGAATTTTTTTTGTAGTTACACATATATAGTCACAGGATTGACCCGATTGATACTTTAAGAAAGTCACAGGAAGAAGAGTATGACATAAAGAGATTTTAATGAAGAATTGCATTCTACAAATCGGGAATCAATTGCTCACATATCCTGATTTCCATTTAGCTACTTCCTTCTAATATCCACGTTAGTATTAAAACATGTCTACACTCTAATGGGGCATATGCACCATCTAGTAAAGAAAGGCCTCTTGTAAGATAGCATCTGGTTTCAGGTCCTTCATTGTCTTTTTAACCCAAAGCTTAGAATTACCCAGAAATAAAATGTCGTAATAAAAAGACACTGTTAAAGAGATACTTCTGGCATTTCTACAGTTATTCTGTATTATAAAAGTAAAATTTAAAAGTTATATTTAATGAGCAAAACTATCAGTATATGTGTGACTAATCAGTGTAGCCACTATGTAAGGGTGCTAGAAATGAGAAGATTAAATAGCCTGTCTAACCTATGTTTTGTTGGTTTTAAGAGACTAAATATACAAATGGACAAAATAAAAACAGAATGTTGACCCAGAACTTACAGCAATACTCCCAGAAGATACAGTAAATGCTTAGGAAACCAACTTGCCATGAATTAGACTTGCAGGAAGTCAGAGTGCTAACTCTAGAAATGACCTAGGAAGTTAAATAATAATTGACCCAAATAATGTGATGGATAATAAGTGACAGCTTCTAAAACTTTTGTTTTATATGCAACTTAGAACCAACCACAGAGAGCCAAATATGCATCCTTAACCGATCACATGGGTGTCAATTTCTGGTCACTAAAACAAAATATCTGACATCTTCAATTTAAGTGAGATTTATTTTGGCTCACAGAGTTTAGAAGATTCAGTCCATGATTTCTTGGCTCCAAGGCAAAATAGCCTGGTGGAAGAGCATGATAGAGAAAAGATATTTACAGAGTGGTAGCCAAGAAGAAGAAAGAAGGGAGGAGCTGGTCAACCTTCAAGGAACCTACCACTAGCCAGTCTCTCTACCTCTTAACGGTTCATCTAACAACTGAACTCATCAGTGAATTCATGGTATAGGGCCTATATGATCCAATCATGCATGAAACATCTGAGATTTTGGGGGGACAGTTTAGATCCAATAATATCCTGACTTGGGCCTCCAAAAGGCTCATGTCCACCTCATTATGCAAAAATACATTTAGCCTATCTCTAAAAGTCTTATACTGTTGAAAACTAGACATCCAAAATCTCTAACACTCAAGCTCTTAGCAGTGAATTCTGTAAAAATGAAAAGGAAAGTTAAATATATTTCCAACATACAATGGCAGGAATAAATACTCTCATTCCAAAAGGGAGAGATTGGATGATATAAAGGAAAGGCACCAAAGCAAGATTTAAGCACAGCATGTCAAACTTTAAAGTCTGTAGCTCTGTGTCAGGCGCCCATGGCAAGTTGTGATGAGGTGTGACCTCCAAAACGTTTAGGCAGCTTCATCTTGTGGCCTTGCTGGTTGCTGTCTACCTGGTCTCCCTCTGGGGCTGGTTTCACTAAACACCTACAGCTTTCTTCAACAGATAATCTATGGTCCTGGCCTCTTCAGCTTCCTGTAGTCTCCACTGCACCTTCAGGTTCATGCTTGCAGCTTTATGTACTGTACTCTCAGGGAATTCTTGCTTGACCTCTCATATCTTCCTTTGAAATCTGGGTAGAAGCTTCTTTAACACCATAACTTTTACATTATGCATGCCTATAAAAGCAGCACCATGTGAAGGACACCAACATCTGTCACCAGTTTGATCAGTAGCTGGCCCCCTTGGATGATGACTGCAGTGGCCTTTGAGTGTCTGGATGGATAAGCACAGTGAAATTCCAGGCACAGTTTTCTAAGCAGCCTTCTTAAACAGAAGGCTCAAGAGTGCTCTTTGCAAATGAAACTTAAGACCTTTGTACCCGTGAGCCATGATGCATGAGGTCTTGATAATACCTGAGATGACTTTTCTATTGTCCTGATGCAAAGTATTTGACTTTTTAGGGACACTAATCTTTTTAGCAACTGTATTCATCTCCATGGCGTGGGTGCTTTCTTTTCAGCTAAACTGGAAACACTTTTGTCTTTTGGCTCTGACTTTTGCTCCTGATTCTCATTGTAGATCAGGCTAAAAACAATCAATAACACACATGCCACACCCTGAACTTTGAGCTGTGTTGAAAATTAATTAGGCTTCAGTCTTTAATCTCAGTCTCCTGTGAAGTTTCAGGACTTGGACAAATGTAATACATATGGTCTGAGTCAAACTCTCCTTGTTCCTGGTATCAACACCCCACACTGGGTCTCTATTGCTTCCATTCAAATCAGCATTCCTGTTTTCTGAGTTCTGACTGGAATTTTTTATAGATGTTTGCACACAGTATTTTAAGGCTTCTCTAGCTGGCATTTGTAAACCTTTTCAAATTTCTGCAAACTAGTCCCAAAAGCTCCTAAACCACAAGGTGAGGTACAGTAGCAGCAACAGCCCCATTTTTCAGATAACAATGTCTATATTAGTAACTTTCCCATCCCTGGGACAAAATATCTCACACAATCTAAAGAAGGAGAGGTTTATGTTGGCTCATGATCTTTATAAAATTTAGTTTGTGATTGGTTAGCTTCAAGAAAACATGGTAAGAGGACATGGTGGAAAATTGCTGTTCACTCCATGACAGCCAAAAACCAACCAAAAAATTTAAAAAGCCAGGGACAAAAATGTAACCTTCCAGGTCACACACACAATGACTTGTAGTCGTCCCCGTCTCTTATCAGAATATTTGACTACAGAACTAGTAAATGGACGAACCTACTGATGAGTGTAACAACCTCATGATCCAAACACTTTGCAAACACATGAGATTATTGGGGCACATTTTAGATCTAAAGTATAACAACAGGACCTGGTGATCCCATTCAGTTTCCCCAGGTCAACAGCCTTCAGTCAGGGTATCATGAAACCTTCATTTATACTGTTACGATGCTTTCCCATTCCTCTGCCTGTCTTTGAGTCTTGATCAGCATCCAAGTAATGGTGCCTGGCTCCTTTGCTCAAGAAGACTCAGAAGAGATAACCACTACTTTCATTTGGTTATTCTTCATTTATTTCCATGCTTCCAGGATAAATGGCCAAGTGTGGGTAAGTCTGTGCACAATCTTTTCCCCAGAGTTAGGGGAGAGTTGGATGCCACATGATTGTGTAGCAATGTCTGCTCTGTGAATCCACAGCCCAGCGTTTGTCTATCAGTAAGTGAGCATGAAGATCTTGGTGTGGAAAGAGAGCAATGAAACTCTCATATTAGCCAGGAGGGGCTGGTGTAAAAATGGGGGAGCCACAAGTTACTGTTTCTCCAGTAGGATGATGTCACAGAGCCACTAGCTTGCAAAGACATGCAAACAAATTTCTAAACATTACTAACTTTATCAATTTTATGACAATATTTCTCTAGCTTTTAAACTGCTTTTGACATGGCCTTGAGATTCCTTTAAAAGAATTTCCCTCCTACCTTAAATTCATCAAAGCAGAGCTTCAGGCAGAGGAATGACACAGGGAGTCATTCATATGAAAACCAATTTGGAAAAAGGTAAAATTCAAAAAGTAAAAGCCAAGTAACCAAACACATCCCTGAAAGAAGTAAAACAAATAGAGGTTACTAACAACACAGTGCTGTCACTCGGTTTAACTTGCCAGCAATAATTGTAGGCATGACACAGTTGTAGTGAAGATCTTCTGAAGGCAGAATGATCTTCCTTACCTCACTGACTTTCAGTGCTAATTAAGCTCTGTTTCTTCAGGTCTTTTACTTTATTGTGTACTACCTTGTTTGTGTATTATTAGCTACAGAAGTCTTCACTGCAAAACTGGGGTGTGCTGTCCTAGCCTAGCTTTATAGAAGATCAAGGTTTCTGCCCACCCACCTTGAGCAGTGGTTCTCAACTGTGGCAGCTCATTAGAACTTTCTGAGGAGTTTTAAAAATAGTACCCATCATCAAGTCCCACCTCAAACCAATTAAATCATAACCTCTGAGTGCATCTTAAAAAATTACTCTCCAGGTAATTCTAATGTTCATAGAGTGTTTAAAAAGTCCTCTCCTAGAAGCAAGATTTATTTGACAGTATGTGTCTCCTTGAATTGTGTTCACTTTGTTTGAGGGTTGTCAACATTGAATAAAGCAACTTCTGCCTTGTCCACTTTAAAGTGATGGTAACATACACATTGCAAACTGACTCTCTGGACCATTGACTGGCTTGTTCAGTGCTGTGTGTGCTGGGATTCAAGGGCAGTGGGGGTGAGAGGTCACCTGACTTGTAATAATGGGACAGTGAAAAGTAGATCCATTTACATTTTCTCTCACTTGAATTTATAATACAAAAATCATAAATTACTCAGGAAGCAGATAAAGATCATAGGTCAAGTCAGTTATGTGTGTGGCCACTAATGACACAGCATCACATGACTGGTCTATTGGACAAGGCAGCATTGTCTCAGTGTTGCCAGTGGTTGTGGAAAGGACCCAGGATCCAGAGGTGAAGCAATATTTTGCATTGATGAATCAGGTGAAATTTGGGTGACTTGGTTTGGTGGCATGGACACTGTACTTTCGGTGCCTTCCAGTCTCAGCAAGTGACTATGTAAGGTATGTTATTTCCTAGACTTTGTGAGGACATAAATAAGGTACAATCTCTTTTAGAAGGGAGTAAAGCAGAACTGTAAGATGAAACTCATAAAAAGCCTCAGCAACCGGGCAATTAGGAAGAAAACCTAGCACCCCAGCTCTTTCTCTCCAGGCAGACCTGTCCTCTGTAGCATCCTAGGGTCTGGCCCATGTGCTTTCATCACCTGGAAACTGCCTTGCACAGATACATCTGGAAATGGAATCTGGGGCCTCCTGAGAAGCACACAACTAAGGAGCTTTATTTTCTTTATTTACCTTGAATGCAATTTTGAGGAAATGGTTGCTTTAGGTTGTTTCTTAATTTCTCTCACTCCTTCACATGGTTGCAGCTATTTCTTTATCTATACAAATGGGTACAGACTTCTTTAGCATTTGAAGAGATAAAAAAAATCCTCATTGTTTTTGAACTGATAAAGAAGAATGTTTCAGACTAGTATCCCTCTCATCCATCCAAGTGAAGCAAATAATTGTCTTCATGTGCCATTTTGTGCCTAATGCCTTTCAGAGCTGGTGAAGTGCTGTGGCTGCCCTTTACCTGAGCTACTCTTGCAAGAACACAGATTATCTGAAAAGAAAACCACTCTGATATTACCACTGTTTTCACCAGACAACAGATGCTTGATTACATTTGTCAGATGAATAAGGAACATCAGTAAATAAAACCATAAAAATATCAGTTTATTTTTAATCAACAAATTCAACAATTTATCTTACCAAATTTTTCCAGAACTACTGTGTTTGCATGGTTGATCATACATTGAACAAACATTTTGTGAGTGTATCTCAAGAGATAAATGAAACACACACACACACACACGCACACATGCACACACACAAATAGCACAAATTTAAAAAGAAGTAAGTGTTGTGAAGATGATACAGTGGGGGACATGATAGAAAGTGATGGCTGGAGGTGGGGGACAGTGCTCTGTCACCTTACTTTGAAAGGTGGCGGGAGGTGACCCTTGAGCTGGCTTTTAAAGCATGAGATGGATGAAGTTGTGCTGAATCTGGTGGTAGAGTGATGCAGCACAGAACAAACTCAATCTTTCCCTGAACAAGAATAAGCTGATGTGTTTGAGAAGTTGAAAGAAGCCCTTTGTGCCTAGAAATGAAGATGGAGAGGGAGTAAGGTAGGTGGGGCTGGATGGCATATGGATTTCTAGGTCATGGGAAAGGACTCTTTTTTCCAGGGAAATGAGTAGGCATTGTAGGGTCTAGAATCGGGAGTCATTGAGGAATAGAGAGTAGAGAATAGTGGGGCAAAATGGCACTAAGTCAGGTCAGCAGGCCATTGCAGGGGATAAGTAGATGGCAATAGCTGGAGTGGGGGTTGTAAGGAGCTACATGGATACAAACAAGGTGGTGCAATCAACAAGGTTTAGTGATGAATCAGGCACAGGAAGTAAAAGAACAAGGAAGATGGGTGATGACTCCTGACATCATCATTTACAAAAGAAGGAAGGCTAAGGGGTGAACTCATCTTTTTGGTTGTGTTTCAGTTTGTTGAGGGAAATTTGGAGGATTATGATGTGTGTTAGGCCTGCTAAGTTTGGGGACCCACTGATCTACCTTGGTCATGCCAATCAGCAACTGAGTGTACAGGGTGATACAATTTTGCTGCTCAAGTGGGAGATGAGGGCTGACCAGGTACACCTGAGAGTGACTGTGTATTTAAAGTCAAGGGGCAGATGAGACGATCTGAAGCAGAGAGTAGAAGAGAGCCTGGACCGAGTGCTCCCCAAGAAGAGCAGCTGACGATGGCACCTGCCAGCTGCAGCCAATGGGGAGCAAGACATCACTGCAGTAAAGGACTCAACCAGCCAGCAATGGATTTTAAAAAAGAAAAGTCTTTCTGTGTTCTCTGTGAGGAGGAGAAAGAAACGAGCAATGAGGTAGAGATAGGTGAGAAGGCACAGGAAGACTTTTGTACTTACTTTTTATAACAGAGCTACCAGAGCATGTTTGTTGTTTGACAATTATGGTGGTGACCAGGGCAAAATTACCATCAGATGATCGAATCTGTAAGCTTGCTTGTAAAGTATTCTCAATACCAGATTCTAGTAGGATTAATTATTCTCTTATCTCTCATCCATAAGATTTGCTTTATAATATTTATGTCATCTTATCACAGCTAATTATGTAAATTTCTGTCTCCCAAGTGAATTATAAATTGTTGGGACAATGGGTATTTTTTTGTTGACTGTCACTTTGTAAACCTCTTTATTGAGGGCATTATATGTGTGATTTTAGTTACTCTTTACCTTAGCCGTTTGTAGGAGACACAATCTTTTTATGTTATAGATAAGGGAATTCAGGATCAAAGGAGCTGGGTAACTGGCTCCATAATGTGTTTGGTGAATCCGAGGCCCAGTGAAAACCTTGTCTCCAAACTCCGAGCTTTCCCTTGCCACACTTTCTTTTCAATGGCTTCTTCTGCTATGTGTCCCCAGTGCCTAGTTACCATAGTTCAAAACCAGGCACATGCTAACTTGGAATTCAATAATGGAGCATGAAGTAACACAAAGGTATAACAAACCTTAATAGCCAGCGATTCAACTACTCTCTTGCCCCTTTGTTTCTGATAGCACATTCCATTTGGTGAGCTAGGAGGGATTGTTCTAGCCTGGCCTGTTCCCTCCATCAGAATCAAAGAAAGGCAGAACTAGGGGAGCCTGTGTTTCAGGTCATCGTGCTGATACCCACACCTTCCACAGCTCTGTGTCAGGAAGCTCTGGTAGGAAGGACAGGGAACCATGGGAGTCTAAGAAACACTGGCTAAGGAAAGGAAGGTGATTTGCTACACTCAGTCACCAAAGTCAGAGAATTCAATTTGTTATTTTTCTTTTAACCTCAGTGACAATAATCTTTTTGATAATTTTTACTGTCAGGAATCTTTTACTAAATTTATCACATAATGATGATAACCTCCTGCAGTGATTTTGCAAGAGAGATTCAGTATTTATTTCAGTCATTAGATACACTTGCTTCTTTGTTCTATGTGAATTTCATGTAGAAAAGCAATTTTCGTCAGTTAAAAAAAGAAAATTACTGAGTCTGAAGCCAAAACATTTGCTGTAAATGATTGAAAGCCAGCCCACAGTACCCTATCTGTTCCATACTTAGCCATACTGCATTCCGGTGGATCTAATGTTGGCTGGCTGGAGCAGAAATTTCACAGGTGGTGACCTGCTGTATCAGTGCAATTTGTTATTGACCAAGTGCCTTCTCTGCATTGCTAACAACTTTGTATATACTTGGAGAACTGTAAAAGAATTGCTTTCCTCCCAAATTTTCATATAGTAGGAATTCCAGGGTATGCATATATAATTAAACCACCGTAAGGTAGAATTCAGTTAAGTGCCAATCATTCATCTAGAAAACCTATATGGATTTATATATTCTGTGCCCAGAAAGTGTGTTAAGAATTATGGGACACTGAAGTGGAAAAACAGAGTCCTGGCTATATGAGTTTATAATCCACAGTTCAGAAGGGCAAACTAAAAAGGGCTAATTAACAACTTGAAAAATATGTCACTAGAGATAGGATCAGGATGATCTGGGGACACCTGGGGAAGATCTTAAACCTACTAAGAACTGAGACTTTTTGGAAGGTGAGATGCTTGAATGGACTTGAAAGACTGAGTAAAGAAGAAGGAGATGAAATGAGGATGAGCATTCCTGGCGGAGAGAAATATTTGTAATGGTAAAGAGTTGGGAGGCAGGAGAGCATCTTTGAAGGTCCAGTTTTATCTCAATATGACTAGAGTACTAGGTGAGTACGATATGTTTGGAATTAGAGAAGTATGAGAGACAAGCAGGCCCAAAATAGTAAGCACCTGGTGAGTTTTGCTTTTAAAAAGTGGAGTATTTATCATATAAGCACTATAAAGTTATGGGAACACTTTAAGCAAGTGTGTGTTCTCGAAAGAATAGTCCAAGGGGAGTAGGGAAACCTGGCTTGAAAATGCGTAAAGCAGAGTACAGAAGCTGGAAAATAACTACAATAATCTCGTTTTATAATTGTGAGGACACAAATGTACTTCAGTGTATGAGAGCAGGACTGGAAAAAACGGAGAGAGTTTGGAATATGGGTTTAAGGAATTAAATCAGTAGAGACTGTCAGTTACTTTAACATTGCCGTTAAGAGAGTGATTAACAAGTCCTGATTCATGAGTCAGGTGGAAGAATGACACTCTGGAGAGAGCAGGAGTGGGGTAAAATGATGAATTAATCTTAAGACATATTACATTTGAAATATCTTTTTATATCTAAGTGGAAGTGGCGAGGAGAGTTTACTTCAACTGAACGTATAGACTGGAAATCATCTGAAAACGCGCAACATTTAGAGTCAAACTGAGTGACATGAAAAAGATTAGAGGTAGCTCTTCACCAGATTATGGATACTAAAATCTATGGTAATCTGATCATTTGCATGGTCACACTCTGTGCCTTGTCATTATGAATATGCTCAACCCCTCCAAAATCTGAACTGTGTTCATCCCAATCTCCGATCATTACTTCCTGTATTTCCAGCTCACTGCCATAGTATGTTAACTCCAATGCCTCTGTCCTAACTAGAGCCAAAAATTTAGTGCTTTCATCTGCCACCTTTACACTGTGTCTCACTCCTTCAGCCTCCTGTGTGTGCACCTTGAGCTAATTGTCAACCATTGTAAACACTGGTTCCCTCCTCCTCCTTCACACTTACCTGACAAAATAATGTCCCTGATTAAGTCCAATCCTCCCCTGCCATTTCTGTCTGTGCAATTGATTCTGACCAGAAAAACACCTACAATCAAGATGCTGTTTATATTTTTACATTTCTGACATTGGATTTCAAGTGGGTCTTTTAAATGCTGCCTAGAAGTAAAATAAAAAATTTCCTTATCTATTATTGAACTAGGTGGCTATTTTATATCCTTTTTTTAAATTTTCTTCAAACTTTCAGTTTCTACCCTGTCTTTCCCTCACTTCTAGGAGATGAACTTGTTTTCTATTTCACTGAGAAAATTGAAAAATTTACATAAAAACCTCGAAAGCTTCCTTCCATTACAGCTACCTCAACATCAGAATCTAACATGCAGAATTTGTTTTCATGTCCATTCTCACAGTTTTCCCCACTCCTGTTGAAAGCCAGATATTCCAGATATACACTAATCCCCTATTTTCTTGGCCATTCAAGGGCACTGCAATCTTCCCTCTCCCATCTAATCATTTTCTCATACTTGTCCCATCAACACAAAAACTGAAGTAGTTCTCAACTTTTGAAATGACCTTCTCTTTCACCATCATTTCTGCTCCTCCCTGGGAGGTGGAAAGGTCAATAAGAGAAAGCACGGAGGGTATTCCAGGATATTTGATTATGAAAAAAAAGGAATCAGGAAAACATAGCTGAATAATTTATTTTTAATAGAGAAGGGCAATATTTGATTATGTTTATTTAAAATGAAGGAAAAAAAAAAGAAGCCTTGAAATGGTCAATAAGGATTGTGGAGTTACAGAGGGAGAGAAATAGGTGTTGTTTTGAGAAAGCAAATTAACCATGAAGGAGGCACAGGGTCTGGTGATGAGAAGATGTAGTTTCAACATATCAGACAACACATTTTATATTATTTGGCCCTGATCATGTCTTCTGAGATTAGAGTAGTGCTGTAATTCTGTGGTTTAGTTCATTAAGAGTGTAACGTTGAGAATGACTCCACATCTACATTGCTTCATCTTTAAGATTCCTAGGAGGATTGAGATACTGCATTCCCCAGCTATCAACCTTGGATCTATCTGTTCCTCCACACATAGAACTGAAACATTTGCTTAATTCTTTGCCAATTGCATCATCTACAAAAGTCTAAGGTCTTTGTTTAAACTTCTGTCATCCGAGAACTCACATTGTGGGGTGATTGGGTCTATGTGTTTCTCAAGGCGCTTACTTTGCACTGTATTGGCCTAATGAAGGACTCTTCTTCCAAAGGAGCCTTCAAAATTTTTTAAAAATTAAAAATATAACTTGAGAGCTTGTTCATGATTGTTATTGAGAACTGGTAGGGAGAAGAGTGAAGGTGGGGGAAAGTTATGCTCTCAGCAAAGTCCACAACCCAGAAGAGAAGATCCACAGTCCTGTCCTGCACTGTCTTCCCACTGCATTTCAGTGTCCGTATCGGAGCCCCCTCCACATCACTGCATCTCACTCTCTTCCCACTTTGCCCTCCTGTTAACTTTCTGAAATCAGGTCTGTAGTGTGAGTCATACTGAGAAGCTTCCTCTCTCCTCAGAAATCTGGAAGACACTAAAAATGCCCCAGTGGAGCCCTCTCCCCCATCACTTATCAAGATATTTCTCCAAAGGAAGATAATTCTTCCAGGAAGAATTCAGGAGCCAACTATTTAAGTAATACAAATTTCTTCACATTGTATTCATAAAGTACTCGAGTAAGAATATCCAGCTGTTCTTACTAAAAGGAAAGTATATGTTGGACTCTTAGCCAAGTTTGGACTCTGGCAGCAGAGTATGGGAGATTTGAAATGTTTAATTCAATTTTTACCACATTTAGGGACTCAAATCCTGAGCTTTGCCTTGCACCGTAGACCTCTCTTTGCAGTGGCCAACTTGTTTCTACTTCTGGATATATGGCTGGAACCTTCCAGTCATAACCATGTATGTTTCAATAGAATGGACTGGTCTCTATACCATGAAAAACTTCTGGATTGTTATTCTAGACCCTTAACTGGACTACCATGATGATTGATGGTAGGGACAAAATGAGGAAAGGAAGGCTTAATCACTCTTCCTCGGGATAAACATGTGGGATTGTCAATCTCTTGCACTCAGAGGTAAC
The DNA here is from genome assembly GCA_004027455.1 of Hydrochoerus hydrochaeris. Classification (NCBI taxonomy): domain Eukaryota; kingdom Metazoa; phylum Chordata; class Mammalia; order Rodentia; family Hydrochaeridae; genus Hydrochoerus; species Hydrochoerus hydrochaeris. Next base: position 230,503 of record PVLA01000105.1, read on the forward strand.
TGTTGCCCACAAAAAGTAGACTATGTCATAACCTTTATTTTGTGGGTTTCACACAATCTGGAGCCAATCCCTGGGTAAACGCCATTCTATTAAGGTTAAGTTTCAAACAGACAGTAAAGGGCAAAGCAAGAGCTAAAAGTAATTACGGAGAAGAGCACACATCTGCTCGGCTGGAGTGTCCGTCTTGCTGCTGATGCTGAAATGGATTAATTCTCTCAGACTCAGCTGAGCAGCTTGAACTGTAGGATGTTATTAAATGATGAGATGAGCCTATTTGGGAACAAAGGCTGAAAATTAAGGTGCCCCAAATAAATCACCCCAATAACGAAGTGCATTTCTCTACTTCTCTGGAATCGTTAAAGTTCTGTTTCTGAGAACGCAGAAGTCTGACCTTTGCCATAACCAAAAATTTGTAATGTAAGTAACATTGAGAAAATGACCTGCAGTTCATTATATGAAAAGGAGTAACCGCATTCACTTTTGTGGTTAGGTCACAGTGTAGAAGTAAGCTGTGATTTTAAGGCAATTTACAAAATCTCTCAAGTCTTTGGATTAGTGTTATGGTCTAGTTTTTGGGTATACATGATGATAACAGAAGGAAACATTTTCAGTGGTTTATTAATTGACCTGGCTGCATGGATATCCCCAGAAAGCTAAAATGTTTTGCCCTCTAAATTGAATGGTTGGACTTTCATTTTTGTGCCTTTAGATCCATTTATTTTAATCACAGTAGTTTAAAACATGCTATTGGAGATACCATCTGTGGTCATTATCCTTCTAGAAGATCCACATTTCTATCCAAATGGGGACTGGAAGTGTCTAATGTGCATCTTGAAGTGCCTGCTTGACTCCCAGGGATGATGCATATCCACTTATGGTCCATCGTCTTCCTTCTACAGACATCGGAGCTGAGGATTTTAAAGACACTGCCTACCAATCATGTAAGGTAGATAGTCTTTTATAATGGTGCAAATAAATTATCTGTATTACTATTTAAATAACTTTCATATTATTTTTTTTGAGGCTCTTCTGCCTGTGATAATGGATTGTATGAGAAGAATAAGGTCTTTGGGAAAGTAACACCCTACATAACTCTGTGAAATAGCATGAAACCCTCTGTGAACACCCCAAATATAGACATCCCTTAGCTGTTCACTGTCATTTACATGAGACAACTCTTTTTGTTTGCAAATTTTTGCTCTATGTATTTAACTTCACTGTGGCAAGACATATAACTGAAGTCCATCCTCTTGACAGATGTTTATGTGTACAGAACAATAATTTAATTAGAAGAACAATGTCGTGCAGCAGAGCTGTAGGATTTACTCATCTTGCATAACTTACACTTTGACATGTACAATAGTGACCCTGCACTTCATCCCACACCCGGGCTCTGGCAACAACCATTCTACTTTCTCTTTCAGTGAATTTGACTTTTTTAGGTGCCTCATATAAGTAGTATCATGCAGCGTTTGTCCTTTCATGCCTGAATTATTTCACTTAGTATAACGTCCCTAAAGTTTAACAATGGTGCCACTTATAATGGAATTCCTTTCAGTTTTTATGACAGAAATATATGTATATATATATTACATGTAGTAATATATATCATATTTTCTTCCTTCATCTGTTGATGGTTGTTTAGGTGGTTTCCATATCTGGGTGATTATGGATAATGCTGCAGTGACCATGGGGAGGGCAAGTACGTTCTCAAAATCTTTATTTTAAACTTTGAGGATAAATCTCTAAAAGTAGAATTGATAGATTGTATAATGTTCTACTTTAATTCTCTGGGAAACTTTCATATTTTTTCCCATTAGGACAAGACTTTCATACTTCTATCTGGAAGACCCAAGTTATCTGAAGTTTAGGCTCCTGGGATCCGCAGTCTGTCATCTATTTTCTCTTCTCTGGCCACATTCTTCCCTAGTACAGTCCCATAGAGGATCTTGCATATTTTTTTTGATTTCAGCTGAAAGGCTTTCTGGGTACAAATGAGAAACACTGAAGCAGTCCCAGTTTCCCAGCCGTGGCCTGGTCACACATGTTCGAAGTGGTTTTACCTCTGCTGTGGATGGATGTGGTTAGTCCTTGCCAAAACTGTGGTTGAAAAGTGATTCCCGATGTAATGTTATTAAAAAGTAGTGGAACTTTAAGAGGTAATTAGGCTGTTATGAAGGACTAATGCTTTCCTTGGGCCAGTGGTTTTATTCTCTTAAGAGTGGATTGTTGTGAAGCAAGGCTGCCCCTTATGTTTTTTGTCTTCTACATGTACCCACTTGCCTTTCTGTGTTCCACCATGCATTGACCGAGCAAGATGCTCTCACCAGCATCATGGTCTGAACTGAAAAACCTTTAGTCTTAATAAATTCCTCAGGTGTAGTTACTCTGTTAGCATAACAGAAAATGGAATAAAGACAGTTTGGTGGGTGCTTTCTGTTTTCCCACCTTTACCTTGGCATTAAAGATCACTGCTATTTGCTAACCAGTTGTTATGGTTGATTCATTGTGTCAACTTGAAAAGTTTAGAAATTTAATTAAGGGACTCAGCAGGGGTCCAAGGTACTGGATTTGTAAACATTCTGAGCTTGTCTAAGATGAGGGCATGGAGACTGTGTGAGTGCTACAGCCAGGTAGCCTGCATACAATCTAAGGGAGGAAAAGAGGCATGCTCTCCTCTTTTGTGCTCTTGCTGACTTCTGCCACCTTGAATGGTCATCCCCTCACCATGCCACCCTGTCTTGGAGCCAGCTGATTACAGACTGAAACCACAAACTGAGCTAAATAAACCCTTCCCTCTTTGACTTGGGGTGCTGGGTATTTTGTCTCAGCAATGAGAGAAAAGTAACCAATACGCCAATTTTTAACCCTCCCAATTTTATCGCTAGGTATTAGCTGAATTCATAGATTCTCTTAACTTCTAGGTCTTCTGAGAGTTAGCAGCAGTTTCCATTTGGAAATTACTTGATTACAGATTCATTTTTCCTTCTAAAAGTTTCTTCCTTGAGAGCAGTAACTCTCCACCTGACTGGGATATGGTACTTCACCGTTCATTTCAATGATCTATCCATATGTTAAGAATTAACAGGAAGATGGTACAGATTATCACCACATATTTTGCAAACCTATGATGGTGCCTGTAATTCTCTCAGGTGTATGATAACTTTTGGGTGACTATCCCATTAGGGAATGGTGGTGTATTAGTCTGCTTTCATTGCTATAATGAATTACTCAAGTCAGATTAACTTTATAAAGCTCACCATTTTGGAAACCAAAAGAAGAAATGGTATAGTTCAGCTCTGGTGGGGACTCCATGGTGGAAGCAGAAATATGTGTGGGAAAAATGGATCATATTACTAACCAGGAAGGAAGAGAATCTGAGGTCCCACTGTCCTTCCAACAGCTTGCCCCTAATTGATGCCCCTAACTGACTTAAGACTGTCTCTCTAGGCCTTACCTCTTAAAGGTCCAACCTCTCAAAATCAACATGCTGAGGACCAAGCTTCTAACTCTTGAATATTTTGGGGCCACATTTAAACCACATCTAAGCAGAAAACTATAGCAGAGGGTTATCAAAAGGCCTTTGTAAGCCGCCATATTGGCTAATCCTTAATGAAACTGAATCTTTTGGTGCTTACAATCAAAGCTAATGTCTAACAGTCCTCAAAATGTATTCATATTTCCCTTCTATCCAAAACATACTCACTGTGCTACAAGAATACTGTCTTTTTGGAGGAAGGGTAGGAAGAAAATCTACTGTAGAAATGTGTGGCTTGTCTTAGAATCACTACTTAAGAGGACCTGTGCTCCTGTTGTTTAAAAACCTGTGGACTGGTTCTGTTATAAGAATTTCATCAGAGGCTATAAATTGTGCAATCTTGCTATATCTGAATGTTCATGCTCCCACATTCGTATGTTGAAATCCCCAAAAGTGTTGCTGTAGGACATAGGGGTTTTTTTTAATTGGGTTGTGGGGTAGGGTCCTTCAGAATGGGAATGTTTCCCTTATAAAAGAGATCTCAGAGATACTCTTCATCCATTCTGCCATGTGAGGTTAGAGAGAGAGAAGACTATTAAGATTGAGTCCCTTACAGGACACCAAATCTGCTGATATCTTCACCTTGAACTTTTCCCAGCTTCCAAAACCTTGAGAAATACATTTCTGTTGTTTATAAACCTCTCAGTTACAGCAGGCCAAGCAGATCAAGGTCAGACTCAATCTGACTTCCATTCCTGATGCCTTGAATTTCTGATTTACACAGACCAAATAAGATTGATCAATCAGTTGCCTGTTTATTTCAGTGTGAGACAAAATAAATTGTAGCCACTACAGAGCCTTAATTACCCCTCGAACACTACCTCTTCCTTTCTCCAATATCCCTGTCCTTCTCATCTTAGGCTAGGGAGTGACTTCTGTATTGCTGAATCTTATTTTACATAATGATGTTAGGGAACAATTTCATGGCAGTTTCTCACTCAAACATCAGAAGTGCCTGCAGAAGATAGCCACTGTGGATGTATTGGTCAGTTTTCTCATTGTTGGGATAAAGTACCTAACATAAACCATTTTTTAAAAAAGGTTCATTTTGGTTCAAGGTGTTAGAGGTTTCAGTTCATGGTCAGCTTCCTCCAATGCAGAAATATCATGGTGGGAGGTATGACAGAGGGAAGCTGTTCATCTCATGACAAGCAGAAGGAGAGAGAGCAGGAAAGCCAGAGCAAAAGACACACTCTCCAGCAGCTAGGCTCCTTAACTAGGCTCCACCCCCAATAGCACATTCAGCTATAGATGCGTATAGCACAGCCACATCTAAGTCATTTTCCCAAAGCTCCATTTCTGAACACATTAGAGTTTTCAGTAACATTTAGATCTAAACTGTGATATTTTCCCTGATGGCCAAAAGTCTCACGACCATCTCATTATGTAAAATGCACTTAGTCAACTTCCAAGAGTTGTCCATCTTAACAATTCCAATATTGCTGAAAAGTCCAAGCCCAAAGTCTCCCCTGAGAGTCATGGAAAAATCTTTGCTGTGAGATTTTGTACAAATAAAATATTTCCAAAATACAATGACACAGAGCAAACATTCCTACTCTAAGAGGGATTCATGGGGATTTGAAAGGAATTGGATCAGAGCAAGGCCACAAAATGAGCAGACAGCCATGAAATCCTGTAATTTCATATCCAGCATCTGGGGTATATGGTGGCAAGAAGTGAACTCCAAAGGGAGCCCTGTTTCTATGACCTTGCTGGTTGCTATCCACATGGCATCTCTTTTGGGTTAGCTCTGCACTCTGCTTACAGCTTTCCTCGGCAGATATTCCACACTCTTGGCATCTCCAACTTCATAGGCTATGTACTGTGGTTTTGACTTCAGTCTCATAGCTGCATGCATTGCCTTCTCAGGGGCTCCTGGCAGAAATTCTGATCTCATCACATATTTTTGTCTGGCTTCCTACACCTTCCTTTTTGGATATAAGTCTCTTTGACCCTATAACTCTTACATTCTGTATATCTGTAAAACCTGAAGTGATAAGGTTTGCCACCACCTTTAACAGTAGCTTGATCCCCTTGGACCACAGCTGCAGAAGCCTTTGAGTACCTAGATATCAAAACTCAAGGAAATACTTCCTGAGGTAGCCCCCAATGAGCAGGGGACATTGAAAGTCTTCTCAAAGCTAAGTGATTTTCCAGTGATTTCAAACTTTCATACTTCTAAGGCTGCTGTAGGTAGGTCTATCCAATTCTGGGGATTCCATCAAGGCATCTAATTGTTCTGAAACAAAGTATTTGACTCCTTTTTAATGGCACTAATCTCTTCAGCAACCATGACTTTCTTTGCCCCAACTCTACATGTACCTGTTCTCTGGCCAAACTCTAAATTTTTCAAATCTTTATCTTCTGCTTTGTGCTCTTATTTCTCATTGTAAATCTTGCTAAAAGCAGCCAGCAGTACCCATGTCACAGCCTCAAAGTTATCCTACCTTGACAGTTCTTCCACAAGATTAATTATTTCATAACCTTTAATTCAGCCTTATACAAAATCTCAAGACTTGGACCAATGTAGACAAGCTCTTCTCCAGAATGTAACATAAGTGGCCTCTAGTCTAATTCATAATAGAATAACCTTTTCTTCTATAACCTTATGATCCTGGCCTTCAGTGTCTGCATTCCTATAGCATTCAGGTGTCCTCAACACTGATCAAAATTGTCCATCAAGCTATGCATACAACATCCGAGTACTTCTCCAGTATTTATGCCTCAAACTTTCCAAATTCATGCTACAAATCAGTTCCAAAAGTATCCTAATCATATTTTCAGGTATAGTCTCAGCAGTGACTCTGCTTCACTGGTACCTATTTTCTATATTAGGCAGCCTTCTCATTGCTGGGACAAAGTACTAAGATACCTAATTTAAAGGAGAAGAGATTTGTTTTGGCTTACAGCTGCAGAGGCTTCATTCCACAGGCAGCTTCCTCCAAGGCAGAAATGCTGCAGCAAAGAGCATGGCCAAGAAGTGTTGTTCACCTCCTGGTAACCAGAGAACAGAGCAGAAGATCCAGAGCTAGAGATATAGATTGCTAAGGCACTGCCCCAGTGACCCATCTCCTCCAACTCGCTCCTCCTACTGACAGTACATTCAGCTGTGATGGAATCATGGATGAATTTCTCCACTGATGCCTTTGGCACTGCCATGATATATATATTTCCAAAAGCTCCATCTCAGAACACGTGAGACTTTGTGGGGACATTTTAGATCTAAACCATAATCGTGGATATTTTTAAATGTGCTAGAATTCCCAAGAAATATATTCCTTATTATCTTGGAAAAGTATTCTTTGGGCCATCCTAGATGACATGGTTAGGGGTACAAGAGTGGCTCACCAGGACAAATTCATACATAGTTTTATTCACCTGAGCTCTCAAATTTCTTTGTATCAGGATCCCTCAACAATGGCACTGTACTGAATTTTGGACCAAATTGTCGGGGTCTGTACCTAGACCCTCAGTCCCCCAAGTGGTTGCACAGCAAAGGCTCAAAGGAATGAGACAAGTGGAATGATCTTTAGGGCTCGCAGGAGGAGTGAAACCCTTGGCAGAGTTCATAACTCTGCTAGCTGGCCAGCCAACTAATGCTAGGCTGCCTGTATTTAATCAGAATAAGCAAAGAGTTGAGTGGACAATGGAGGAAACCTGAACGGGATCTTGGGAGGGGTTGAAGGACTCCTCAGAGCAACAGACAGTGCCCATTAATGAAAACTATCTGGAAAGGTCTCCAAGTAGCCTCAGCTGTGGCCTATCTTGCTCCCTGAGGTAGGTGTCTTTTTGTTCTCAGTTCAGTCATGCCCAGGCCACACCACAGCCCTGCATATGTATTCAGCTTCAATGCTCTCAACACCAAATATCTCTTTGTGGCAAGAAAGTTTTGTGTGTTGTTTGGATGCTTAATGGTATACTTGGGCTCATTAGATTTCATTAGTTTCTCCCACTTATGGTAATCAGAAGTGTCTCCAGATATTGATAAATAACCCCTAAGATGTGGCGGCAAATTTTTCTCCAGTTGAAAAACACTCCTCCAATATATTGAAGGAAATGTGGTAGTTTATACATTAGAAGAAGAAAATTGTGTAATTGTTAAAAAAACACAAATGCCCAAGCTAATGCACTTATTCCATAAGTGTATATATATATATATATATATATATATATATATATATTAATAAGCTTAACTTGATACAACCCTGTGTATGTCCTTCCCATGTCCAGTAACTCTGGAATTAGTTCCAAGCATATACCTTACAGTTTGTCCTGATATAGCTTGGCTAAATCCTTCAGTTGATTTCCTTTATAAACTTTCTCACCTGGGTTTTGGCTCTGTGCTCCTGCTCTTGAATTTTTGCTGGTATCTGACTCAGCTATTGAGCCTAGAGGCAAAGTAGGGTCACAGGGGTGGGTCTCAAGGACAACCAGTACCTCTTTGCAAAGGGGAACTGCCTCTGCTGGTATGGAAGGTGTATTTTATTTTCATCAAATATCCACATTCTCTGTGCTTTTTCAGGCTCTCTGTAATCACAAGGGGCCATGTGTCTAGCTCTAGAAAATATGTTTTGAAATGAAATAATACATGACACATTTAGGCCGAGGCACCTGAGAGCTGCTTCAGGCCCCTTCTTTTGTCTCTTCCCCAGCAAACTGTGCTCCATCAATTTAGCTGCAGGACGACTGTGGTTCAACAAATCTGTGAGAACAGAATTCTCTACCTATCTGCACTGGATGTGCAGAGTGGCTGAGACATACACTTTTGTTGTTTTAAGCTGGAGTTTTATAGTCAACACTACTTTATGGTCCACCCTACTCTGATGAATCCAGTGAGGTCAGTAGAGAGATTTCAATTTTGGGGATGATTGCCTAATTAGATGGGAGAGAGGACTGGCATTTGCTGACAAAGGACTTGATAATTTTAAAAAGTACTTTACCACGTGCAAGCCATGAACAATCAATTTTCATATTTGCATTGGCAGTGAAGTCATTGCTGCCTTCAAATTTACCAGATTAGATGCATGATCCCAAGTGCCTAAATTTGAGTGTTCCTTTCTTGGAATCACTTTTAATACCAGGCTCGTCTAACCAGCAAAAAGCAATTTAAGTAAACTTTCTTGCAAACAATTCTGTAGAAAAAAGTGTTTCCTGATTCTGACCATGTCTTTCATGCTCAAGTGATATTGCATCAGCATTTTAATAAGTTATTTTTTTCTGTAATTTCTGTGTAAATCTATTTTGGGTTCCTGATGTTTACTTTTCTTGCATCAAATTAATGTAGGAACCAGTGAGAAAATCCTGTTGGTTATGAGAATATTTCACATAATAAGATTACTTTATATGATGAAAATGATTGCTATGGAGAAAGCCTTAGAAGTTTAGCCATTTTATGATAAGAACTTCTCAAGGAAAGTGAACATGACATAAACTCTGAGTTGGCAATGCATTGAATAATGCCTGGAATGCAGTAGATGTTCACTAAAATTTTTTTTGATGACTGAATTATTCAATGTGCATTTTCAGCAGTTTACATAAAAAAATTACAGTTTACTTTGGAAGAATACTTTGGGCCAGCTTTGGGCCGTCACATCAAAAAGAAAGATAGGTCTTGTCAAACAAAGTAGGAACGATTGACAACTAGAAATTCTGATTGTATTATATGCAAGGAGCTATTGGCACACACACAGGAAACCCAAACAGTAATTTATAATCAGAATCTTACAATTTTATTATGGAATTTTTTGGTAAAGTGGGCTAAGAAAGATAGACATTGTTAAGAAAGAGAAAACAACTCTATAATCCCAAGAAACTACACATGATTCAGAACTGTAGGAGGATAACATGGGAAGTTGAAAATCACAAGGAGCTGGGCTAAAATTGCAAATGGCAGCTAGGTGACCAACGGCTTTGAAGAACACCTAGACAGGACTGTGGTTTAGGCTACTGGTCTATGCTCGGCAGCTATTTCTAACTGTATGACCTCTGTCATCCTCTGGATGTTTGTATCTCCACAAAATCCACATGTTGAAATCTTAACCCTGATGTGATGCTAGAAGGCTGGGACTTCCAGAGGTTGGGGAACCTGTAAATAGGATCAGTCTTGTTGCAGTTAAATTCTCAAATAACTTTCTTGCTTTACTCCATGTGAAAATGTGAGACGGTGGCTATTTGTAACTGGAAGACTGCCCTCACCAGCACCCGCCTGCGCTGGCACTCTGATCGTGGAATTGTAGCTGCTGGAGAATTGAAGTCTTGTTGTTCATGTGCCACCTCCTCTGTGGTATTTTGTTATAGCATCTTGAATTGACTAAGACCATCCTTTCTTTCTCCTATAATAAAATCCTACTTAGTATGCTAATTATAATAACCAAATGTAAGTAAAACCTCATGTATATTTTAAATATTCAATATTTATGCAATACATAGATGATACAACAATGTATTTTTGTTAAATGCAAACTTTCATACCTGAAATTATATAAAAATATTTGTTATTTTATGATAGTTTAAAAGTTTTACTTATGAATGTGATGTATATATTCAGATTAATCATTTGAAAAATCAGCTTCTGCAAAATGATAGGGGTTTGAAAATTTCTGCTATTGATGGCACCGAGCCATCTGAAAACAATATATTTTAAAATTTCCCTTTGCATTAATGCATGTTTGCTTTACATAGTGATTACATTATTCACGGGCAATCAGTGCATGAACAGAAAACATCTTCATTCTCTTTTCATCGCATTTCCCTCTTTTTCTTCCCCTCCATCTCTTAATACCCTTCCTTTCTGCAAAAATTATATCTCCCTGCTTCCTATTGTCTGTCTTTTATTGTACTCTTTATTTTATTTATATTTTGGGTTTTTCATATAAGAGAAACTTTGGAATGTTTAAACAGGTGGGCGATTTATTTCCTTTATAATGATCTCAAGTTGAATCAATTTTCCTACAAATGCACATTTATACTTCTTTATGGAAGAGTAATATATTTTTAAATCCAGGAAAAACCTATATGGTCAGTTAATATTTCAGCTACAATAAATCTGTGACACTATGGATAGGACATTTGACAGAGAACACACAGGACATGGACAGAGATTTAATGTTCACTGAATGCACATGCATTTCGTTTGTTTTCTCTGCCTCCGTTTTATTTAGTTTAGGGTCATGTGACTGTGCATACTTTTGGCCAACTTTGTCTTTCCCTAACTGGATCCCTTTAGAGCTGTTTCCATCTCTTCTCTTCCTTTTCTGGGAGACGATGGTGGGTACCACTGTGAAGATGGTACACTCACAGCTGGAAGCAAGCTGTAATGGTGAGTCAAGGGATAGCCCACTTATTCTCACACAACCTGGTTGTGACAGAAACAAATGTTTAATCTGTGAAGCTCTTAAGGGTTTAGAATGAGTTTCTTACCCAGCATAGCCAAGAATTAACAAGTACAATGGAGTCAAAAGATTAAGGAGGGATGCAAACCAGGAAGACAAAAGAAAAGAAGAATTAGGAAAACAGTTGAACTGGCAGGAGTTTGTAACTGATTAATTGTGGGGAGGAAGAAGAGGGACATTTAAGTGGTTCTGGATGTTAGGGTACGTGTGAGTTCAGGCTTTCAGAATCACAATACAGAAGTGGAATGTGTATTCACTGAGATTTCCTTTATTATTTCACTGGTAAGTATACTTTTCATGGTAGCAATTTCACAGTAACTCAGTAAATATTTTCTTCTTTTTGTTTATTCATTTTATGTGCCATATAAGATTTTAGAAAAGGGTTCATTTTCTTTAATTTTTTTCACAAATTATTATTAAAAAATTTAGTATTCTTCCTTGAAAATTGAAACATATGAAATACTGGAATACTAAATCATTTGCGGTATCAACCCTATCAAGTTCATAATTTCATCTACTAGGAGCATATTGACTGCTAAAGGAGAACCCAGTTTTTGTTTATGTATTTTATTTGTTGTATATTTAAGGTGCTCTCAGTAGGCTTCCTGGTATTCACCTACTTTGTTTGATTAACTCCATCTGATTTTATGTTTCCAAATTGAGAACTGGAAAATAGGCCAGTTTGAAACAAGTGGGGTGGGCCTTGTTCCAACCCATTCAAATCAGATCCCTAAACTCAAACTGGAATGTGGACCAGTATCACAAGTCCTGCTTCCTGTCAGCAGGAAACCTGTTTCACCCAGAAACAACCTCTGTTAACAGACTGTTATATATCTATGTCATATATATATGTCACTAAGTTATATCCTGGCAACATTTTCAATTTAGAAATTTTACTAGATTTCTCCATATAAGTACTTTGCATTGATACTACATTTTGAATTAATAGAGTTCATTTGTAGTAGCATAGGATTCTATCTTGTAAATGTGTATAATAGTTTACCTTTTCCTGCAATTTTAGACTTTAAAGTATTTTTTTATTTTATTTTGAGTTTGAAGTGTTTTGCTTTTATTATTATGGATAATGATGTAATGAACACTTTCTTGCATAGGTTTTTGTTATAATTAGGATTCTATCCCTGAATAAAAAAATACTAGGAGTGGAATTCCTGCATCAAAGGATAAGGCTTTGAATAATTACTGACATTTGAATAATTATTGCAAATTCCTTCCAAAAGTGATTCTATAATTTATGTGCCAAAGTCAATGATGAAATTCATCTCTTTATACAACAAAGATTTTGTTACAAACAAAAAGCAACCATTATACCACATTCCACTCTAACACAAATGAAATCTTGTTTCCCGTTTACTGTTCTAGGATGTAGTCCCCTGCCATGGGGGCTGTCTCATTTCCCATCAGTCTTTGGTAGTAGATTACCCACTATAGGTAATAATATCACCTGGTGAGGGTTTGTTTCATAGTGGGAATTAAATCCAGTCCAATCCATGAGTGGCCTCTCCCAAGAGGCCTTCGGTCAAAGTGATTCACTCTTATTTAGCCAACTGGACATTTGAGCTAGAAGTTTGAAAATAATTTTGCCATTAGAATTAATAATAACTTAAAATATTGGAAAATAAAGTAGCACTATTACATTTTAATTATTTTTTATTCATTTATTTCAGCAACACATATTAATGGAGGAAGGGAATCATAGTGATATATTATCATTTTTGTTGATGAAATCATGGCATTAATCTTTCAGTTATAGATATAGTCCTATAGTGTCATCTGGTTGAATATCACTTTATATGGATGTATACATTCATTTAAGATATATAGACATATTCATGAAGATATTTTCAAAAATAGTTCCTCTTATTTACAGGGAGTTATTGGTGCAACTGGTAAAATATGAATAAGTTTTGCACACTTGATAACAGAATTGAGTAAAATTTCCATTAATATTCTGGTTTTGGTAATTTTAGAGTTCTAAAAGGACATCATGGCTTCATGGTTGCTACTTGTCCTTAGATACTTCAGGAAGACATCATACATACACACATACATATGTTCACATGTACATGCAGTCAGAAAGACAGGGAGACAGGAAAAAGAGAGAGAGAGAGAGAGAGAGAGAGAGAGAGAGCACATAAAATATGGAGAATTTGGATGGAATTTTTTTTACTATTCTTGCAATTTTCCTATGAATCTGAAATTATTTCAGAAAAAAATTTACAAAGGCTAATTATACATGAACAAGAAAATACTCTCCCACATTAACGTTTTCTTCTCTCTTTGTATAACTCTAGTGCTAGCATTTTCTTAATAATTTTGAAGAAAGGACAGATGATAATTTACACATTAGGGTTTTATTGATAAATGGTATGCTATCCTGTTAAGGGAAACATCATATAAAATATTTAAATGAGATGTGGCAGATCTGAAACTAAAATTAACTGCCCTTTCATTCAGAATCAGTGCTTTGTAGATTATGCATCTGAAATCATTTAAATGCATATTCAAAGTAAGTATTAATTACCGCAATTCTGCATTAAAGTTATTATTTAATGCAGTAAAATAATTATCCAGTGAACTAGTGAAGATCCCAATATGTTAATTTTAGTACTGATTTGCACATTCAGTTTCTATCAGACAAATGCATTAATAGCCATGTTTTAGGTCCGATTCATTGGCTTCTATCAAGCACTTTCATTTTGCTGACAACTGCATACGCGAAAGGAGACAGTTGCTGATTATTTTCAAGGTGCTTTCCTAAGATGGAATAATAAAGACAGCTGGAGCCAGGAAGGCCTCGCGGCAGGTGTTGCGAAGGCCGTCATCCCTTCCCTCCTTCCATACCGGGAGCCCAGGGCCTCTGACTGGCTGCTTGGAGATGAGGGACAAGAGCATGGGAGAGAGCACTGTGTGCCTCCTCCCCAGGAGCAGCCTCCTCGGCTGTCACCTGCTCTTCAGCAAAGTCATTTAGCTGGGGCCATGCATTCAGTCAGAGGACATTTCTCCGTGGCTCACTTCAGGCTGACTTTGTAAAAGCAAGGAGCCCTGGAAACAAGATGGGCTGAGTTTGCCTTGGCCAGAGCTGTGAGCTAGAAGAACAGGAGGGCTCTGCTGAGGTTGACCAGCGTCCTATTGCTTTCTTTTTTTTAACTGGAAATAGAACTAGAAATAGAACTCAGGACCTTTCCCCGTTGCTTTTTCATGGTCACCTCAGGGGACCCCTACTTATAAAGGTATCTTTCCCCAATCATCTCATTCACTGCTACCTTTCCTTTCATTGACTCCCAAATGTTTGTGTGCTGTTTACCCTGTTCACTCTCAACTCTGCCTGGGTTCATGCTTTTCTTATCTTGCTTAAGGGAATCTCCCTCCTTATTCAGTTAGAAAATGTCTTGTCTCTCCTCATGTTTGAACGCAAGACTTTCAGAGTTCATTTACTTAATTCCTAACTCTTCCTTCACTCCAATTCTGACACCTCAGAGAAGGATTCAAACTCATGGATCCTGAACCTCTGTGTTTGTAAAATAAGAACAATAAAAACAGCAACTGTTACTTGTACTTGTACCTCCCCTGTTTAAGATCTTGGCCTTAGGGTTTTGGGTTGCTGAAAAGAAAACACAGACACCAATGATTGGGAAATGTTAATAGCTTTATCTCACAGATGGTAAGAGACGTAAGAGGTGTATGGCTTACACAGAGCAGGAAAACTTCACGGGCATTAGGCATTGCACAGATGTGTTCCTACAATCCATCCTCTTCACTCCGTGCCCCACGCTCTTCACACTATGGACTCAATTGTGGCAATGGACAATCTCTGAAGTGGTGCAACCGAATGGCAGTTACGCCTCCAGCTACAGCTGTGCACTGGGACATGGGAGTCGACCAGTTACCCCAACTTTACTTCTCCGTGGGAGTGAAGGCAATGTTGCTAAGTCCCAGCAGGTGGCCACAAAATACTGTAGACAGGAAAGACTCAGGACACGGAGTAATTAATCAGAAAAGGATAACCTTTACAAAAATGTGTATCCATTCAATGCTATTTCATCTTGAAAAAATCCAGAGCCACTCTGGCTGTAGATCTATTGTGCCCCAAAGAGTACTGGCACATTTGTAATTTGGACACAAGGAAAAATTTCAAAGTTTTTGCTATAAAGTTTTTTTCCCAAAAAATTTATTTGAGTGTTGTCTTTTTGGATTACTATGATGACTCAATACTATCAGGAGTCTAAGTCTTTATATCACCAAACTTTTCAAAATCTGCTTGTAAATGTTGCATGACTCATACTACTGTGCCTGGTACATTGTGAGTTTTCAGAAAATGTTAGCTGTTACAGTTATTATAAATATCATATGTATCATTGAATAGTACCATGCAAAAAATACAGCTCCTTTAAATGCTTCACAAACCTAATCAAATTATTCTAGCATCCCTATTTTTACTCTTACTTAACTTGACATTTCCCACAAACCATACCTGAGCCACTCCAATTCTTAATGATAGTATGTTGAATTTGGGCTACAAAGAAATATGGTAGAACCAGTGATAATTCCAAATTGTAGATGAGTTCAATAAAGCAGACATCCTGCCTCTCTCTTCTCTTTCTCTTTTGTTGATTTTTATAAAGAATTCAAGGACGAGTTAGATGAGTTCAGTAAAGCAGACATCCTGCCTCTCTTCTCTGTCTCTTTTGTTGATTTTTATAAAGAATTCAAGGACGAGTATGGGCACTTTTGGTGTTTCTAAGCTTCATTAGAGTTGAGGATGTTTTCTAGAAGGGAAAGAGTTAGCCAAAATAAACTGGGAGCAAGTAATTTTGAAGACATTCCCAGGCATATACTCGACTCAGCTATAGTTGAAGGTCATTTTCTCCCATTCCTGAAAGAAATTTATTAGGTGTGTTCATCCTCGGAAGGTAGGAATCTGAACTTGCAGTAGCACAGGGAAGGGCTTTGTTTATTTTCAGACTTTAGGGGTAGATGTTTACATGAGCAGATCTGGATTGCTACCCAAAGGCACTACCAAAAAACAGCCCGCTCTGTTCTCTTTGTCTCTCCTTTGTATACTGACAGCCTGGTAAATATTACTGCCCATTTGGGGATAGACCAAGAAAGGGACTGGTTTATAGCACTCTGTGTCCTTGCTGGTGGGTGACCACATTTTACATGTCTGGATATTTGAGTGCAGTTGTCAGATATTCAGATAAATCATCAGCTACTCCATCTGCTCAAATTGTGTGGCTGAAGGTGTAACTTCTAAGGAATTTCATCTTTGCAGTTTTTCCATTCTGGGACTACAGCATCAAAATGTAAGCTATGGAAAATCAAAACAGTAGGATTTACATGTTCTGGAATCATGACTCTCCTATTTTATTTACTTCACTCAAAGGGCTTTGATGAGGGATGTTTTGATGACTATCTCTCCGAACAGTTGCAGCATCATATAATGATTGTTCTACAGCTTCCAAGAAAATTCTGTCATACTAGCTCACAAGTTCTTTTTATCCAGCTCTAATTACATAAATTGTTATATAAACAGATGTCTGTTACACCAAAGTCTACTTCATTTGGGAGCTATAATTTTCCTGAGTTCATATGCCAGTGGCTAAAAGAAACATCTTTTGATGTTATCAAAGAATGTTTTATGCAGTCAGGATAAGATGTGAGCAGAGAGGCAGTAATCAGTCAGATTCCTTTGCCTTCATGCTCTAAGGAAAAGAAAGAAAAGACACAGGAGATAGTCCACAGCAGGCGCCAGATCAGTCTCTTTATCTTGGTTACATTAATTCCTTTTCCCAAGAAATTAATTCTATTAATGAATCCTTATAACTATAAATAAAGACAATAGTACTTAAAAACTTTCCCATGTGAAGTTTTCTTTGATCTTTATAAAACTAGTCACAAAGTTCAAGCTATGGTCTTCTTTTAGGCTATGCATAGCTTAAAGTCACTGAGTTCACACTAATTAATTTATTCGTGCATGAGATAATACTTCTGAGTGTCTAATGTGTGCCAAACATTCAGTTGCTTCTCATACAGAATGATGGATAAAAACAGACTTGAACTCTGCCCTCAGGGGACTTATAATCTAGTTGAGGAAACAGACATTAATCAATGAATGACAATAGTTAATGATTATAAGCCAAGTTAAGCTATGGTTTGAGGTTTAAAATTGTGAGAGTATTTAGAAGTACTAGAGAATATAGAGGTAATAAGATGCCTACTTTCAGTAAATCAATTTTGAACTTAATCTGAGTAATGCATGTGACAGATCAGGTAAAAGAAAGAGCATCAATTAGAAGAAATCATGTTATACACTGTGATTCTGTAAAAAGGCAACTTAGTTACTCAGGGGGAGGCAAGAAATAAGATGAGGAATGAGCGAGGTTAAGGAGCGAGGTGATAGTCTTGTATGTTAACTTTTGTAATTAATTTTGAGAGAAGTATGATTCTGTTAAAGTATTTTACCCAGAAAAGATACATATATCTGTATTTTTGAATTTGAGTCCAGCAGCAACATGAGGAGTCAGGGGAGGTGTCAAAAGTGGATGGAATTGGTCAGTTGGCAGGTGCTCTGCTGCCACTGGTTTGTGGAAGGAGGCCTGGAGTTTGAACTAAACCTGGCTTGCAGAATTGGAGAGAAATGGACTGATTTTAAAGATATTTAGAAGACTGAACTCACAGCTGAGTGCCCTTGGCCAGTTACACCTGTAGGACTGGGGTAGAGTCCTCTCGGGAACACCTTTAACCTGCTACAATTGGTCACCTTTAGATTTCTCTCTTGGGGTCACTCTTGGGAATACCCTATGTATAACCCCCAAGCACTGGTTGCAACTGCTATCCTGGTCCACATATCAGTGGACATTAGAAACTCTGTTTGCATCTGAGGCTCAAAAGCATGAAACTTGCTGGTTTTATGTCTCAAACCTATGGATCTTTCTATAGCTATTTCAGCCTAGCATTTGCTCTAATCTTACTGGATCAAGGTTTACCCAGAATTCTCTGAATCTCCCCTTCCTTCCTCTGCTCTGGGACCATCACCTCGCTCTGTGTATGATTCCATCTTCTGGAAGTGTGGCTACCCTGCCTGCTTGTCCCCAACATTATATAAAACTTTGGAAACTTCTCTTTCTGAAGTGGCCCCTGCTGGCTGCCCTGTCCCACCTGACTGCCAGCCAAGGCCAAGAGTTCATATTTGCTGACTTGTCTTAGTGGCCCCTGCTGGCTGCCCTGTCCCACCTGACTGCCAGCCAAGGCCAAGAGTTCATATTTGCTGACTTGTCTTGCTCCACATTTCAATCCACTCAATTATTCCCATTTACTGTTGATCTTTGGATCCCAAATCTGATTCTTAGTCATAGAAACACATTTTTGAATAATCTCTTGGCAACATCTGATATTACTGAGTACTTCATTTGGGTATTTATGATTTTATTGTTCATTGGTTACTTTTCTCCATGCTCCTATTCAGCCTTTGTGAATTGTCCATTATAAGTTTGTTTATTGGACATTTGGATCCCAGGCAATCTTCCTTTTACTTGCTGTAATGTGTGCTCAAACTCCAGTGTTCCACTGTTTTTGACATCACCACATGCTAGCAACACAGTACCCTACTGTAACCTAACGCCTTACAAAGCAGGTGATAGCTAAAAGGGAATTTCGATTCTCTCTTATTCTTCTGTGCTAGCATTTTAAATATATCATCAACCAGACACTGATACTGAATTCCACAACAAAACAAAATAAAAACAATGCAATTAAACCTTGAAATTTTCATGTCATGTATTTGTTGTTAATTTTATGAGGTAGACTGCGTTAGTCCTTATCACTGGATTTACTCAAGTGAATAAAGGCAATCATGCTTTGGGGCTGCTGTAGAGAGAATCCAAACATTGAATGGGGATGGATTTAAATCAGACCTTCTCTAAGTTCTTATTTGAGTTGAGATTTGGTGATTCAAAGAACTTTCATGTATGGACAAATTAAATTTGAGCTATTTTGGTTTTACATATGTATTTGTAAAAGCCATCTGAAAAAGGCTGTAATTTAAGTCCAAGCTATGTCCCCGTCTTCTGAAGGAATTAAAGAATCAGCCAATTAATTCATTCATCTATAATCATGTAGCAGAATTATAAATAGCAAAACTAGGATATACAGATTTTATCCCAACTCAGACACCATTGCTCTCCATGGTAATATGTATGTATAAATCTTATTTCTTCAGTGAGACTATCTTTTTGAAAATAGTAAACATAAACAGATATTTATTTTTTTAATCTTCCAGAATACATCATCACTTTACTAAATGCATCAGGTGGATTTAAACTTGTTGAAAAATTTGGAATGCTTTAAGAAAGAATGCTTTAAATAAGAAAAGTAATGCAAAATCATGAAGATACTTCCTCACAAAGATTCTTCCTGATTGGACAGGAATTGATACATTTGAGGGGGCCTGAAACCTAAGCCTGACTACATGTATTGCGAGACTAAACACCTGATACCTAGACACAGTTATTTGTCCATTAAATCATCACTGAAAATGACAGAAAACTCAGTTACCATTCAGGATTACTATAATCATTCTCAGGTGTTTCCAGCCAAGGAAGTGATATTTTGATGCTTTTTGGAAACAGTCTATTCATCTAAAAGCTAAGGTCTATTGGTAGTATGCAAAACAACGCAATAGCATCGCTAGTATGTATTCAACACAAAAGATGCATTTTCCAAAGTTTCGCATGGCATTACACAGTATAGTCTTCTCATTATAAATAGTTCTTAATGTTTTTTTCTCCATCTCAGACAGGCTTTGAGAATTCAAATAGAGCTTTTGCTGCTGTTGAGATGTTTCCTATGAGGCACACATCCAAGAAAGGTTTTGAGGTTATAACTGGATGTATGAGATACCTGGAAAACGAACTAAAGAAGAAAAAGATTTTCTGGCAGTGTTATCTGGGATGGCAGGACAGGTAAATTAGATATGAAACAAAGGAATTATTAAGAAGCCAATGTCAAGAATGTCATGTGGAAATATGCACTCAGGCACCAGTTTACCAGTACATCTGGTTCTTGACTAACACAGATTTTCTCACTTTTCTCTGGAGTTCTGATCCAAAGTCACCCTGAAACATAGCAACACATTTAATCCCTGAATGATTCACTTCCTGAACAATATGTGGTCCTCTTAGTCATTACTTTTAGGTAAGAGAATAAGTGAAATCATGTCACCAGTTATATTTTAGTCTTCAGGGAAATGGTAGATTGATGATTCTCTGGCCTCCTTAAATTCCAACCTCAAAAATAAGAAGCTAAAAAACAAAAACCTTACTGAAATTTCTAGCTTTGTTTAAGAGGAGGTAAAAGACAAGTTAGCCATCTTTGTTCAACAGAGGTGTAGAAATTTTCTTCTAGTTATAATCATCCAACGATTGGAAGGACCTGTTATTTGTGGGGTGATGCTAAAGAAATTCAAATTTGGACAAGCTAGACACTTGGCTTATACAACACTGCAAGGGTTCAAACACCAGGTCATAGGTTTAAGCAAATAATCTTTATAGCTACTTTCAACTTTAGGAGGCATGTTTGAATAATGAGTCCTTCATGCTTAAGAGACAATGCGTTGGTTTCTTTAAAAAGGAAAGAAACTTTGGTGAGCTAATGGTTTTCCATTTGCTCCTCTAATTATAAGCCTATCCGTACTCTGCCTACATAGGGGGCAGAGATGAAAATTAAGTTTAGTAAAAGAATAATATCCTAAACAGTGTGTCAGGACAACAGATACAATTTTATTTCTTATGGAGATGTCCACGAATTGCCAAGTAACTCATTCAGACTTTTTTTTTATACTTGCCTTGAAGCTGTGTTTTAAGTCATAGCAAAAAAGAAGAGTGAACAGCTATAATTTAAGACATAAATAATCGGTGCAACAAAACAAAGCGTGTGAATGAACGACAAATGGAGATGTGGAAGCTGACTGCAGTTATGAATGCTGATCTAAAGCAAAAAAGATTCATAGAGCAAAATGAGATCGCCTTGTACTTTTTGTCATCTAGCTTCAGTAAATTTCTACTTTGAATAGCTGAATGTCACTTTTTGGGGGGTCTTTTTTTTCTGAACAGAGATTTTTCTTTAAATGTATGTGAGGTTTTCATGTGGCATGTTTACCACTGGGCCAGAGCTCCTCATTTTGTCTAAGTAAAAATTGTATGGAGTACTTTTTTTTTTTCAATTTGCACTAGAAATAGTTATTTTTATTTAAGTAAAGGCTTGTCATTGGCATCAATGGACCATGATCCATAATCATACATATTGTCTATTAATAGCCTATATTATCATTTGCACATTGTAATATAAAGTAGATCAAGCAGGGAGGGTTCCATTTAAAATTTGTCATATTATGCAAATATTGGCAGTGGTCATTATATTCACCATTCTTAACTTCGTTATGAGCTGTTATGTTTTTCAACATGATTTCTTTTTAGTCTTAACTTTAAAGCTTAAAAAAATGCTGAATGGAATTCTGTTAAATATTGATATTATTTATTATTATTACCTCTGTTAATAGTGCCACTTGAAATCACAATGGATCTAAAATTGTCATTTGCAAAATTCTGTACTGCTCTATTTTCCAGGAGGAAATGTAAATGTGAGCACATAAAACACAGCGACTCTGGCAGTTGGCTGTTTATAGCTCCCACGAGAAAAGGGAGATAAGAACCACGCTTGCCAGATTCTTATAGAGTCTTTCTGCATAGAAAGTGGAGATTTTCTTATTGAGTCAGGCATGAAATTTGCATCCAGCTTTTCTTTCCGTCTTTCTGTCTCTCTGTCTCTATCTCTTGCCTTCTCTCTGTCTCTCTCTTGGATTATCTCAGTGAATGACCATTTTGTCTTTATTCATTTACTCATTCAAATCTATGGTGTATCTGATTATATACTCATGAAAAACTGAAGCAGCCTACTGATTTCAATTTAAAGACTATAAGCATTAGAAAAATAAAGAACCTTCATCTTTTAATGATGATAACATGTATTAGTTATCACTATTCTGTAATAAATTGCCCCAAAACTTAGTGGCTTAAAATAACAACATGAGTTTAATGTATTTCAGTTTTGGCTGATTCTGAACTAAGTTCTCTCATGAGGTGATAATCAGACCTTAGCTTGGTCCGGAGCCCATATAAAAATTTGACTGAGGTTACCTTGTCAGTTTGGCCCCATTATAATTATCTGTAGCAATCAGGTTACTGAAGGGACATTCTGGATGGACAGTACTTATCATTTAATAGGGTCATTAAGGGCAGTTACCTGGTATACTTTTCTTTAAACAACCTGTCCTATTCATGAATTGCTTTGATATTTAGAATAACTAAGTTTGGAGCTCTCTTGGCAGTGTGACAGAATAAATTTTCTGAAGCATGTAAAACAGACAAACAAAATCAGCTTCTATCTGGATAAAATATGCCTTTTAATTCATGTTTGGTCTCAAAGTAAAAAGTAAAGGTAATCGTTAAAGGCATCCTTCACTGCTACCCAGAGGATATAAAGAATTGGGAGCCAAGAGGAATCACAGAAAGGTAAAGTGGACCTTAGGGAAAATGTTTTTCCTAGTGCTACTATCCATCAGGAGACTAAATTAATTGAGTTGTAAGAATTAAAGGCAGAAGAACCAAAGATGGGAGTTCTCCAGTAGTTTGTACAACCTTGGGGGGCAAGATTATTCTAAGAACACAAATACTCTTAACTTCCAGAAGAAACAGAAGCAAATTTTCTCTAGAACATAGGTCCCAAGTTTATACCCCTGGGTTTTCAACATAATAAAATATCCATATTTGTTATCAAAGACAACCTGATGAACAAGGAAATCAACTGCCATGCATAAGGGTTGGCAAAAAAAATTGACAACATACTTAAATCTTAAAGATTTAAGACTGAAAACAATCAATTTTGGAAAATAAAATTATATTACATACTTAAAGAAACTGGGAGTGAATCATAAAAATGAATGAATAATGATAGACTCAAAAATTATCATGTAAAATAGAAAATTTTCATTTAACCAAAAAGTATAAAAGTATAAAAGCATGTGTATGCATTTAAGTTCCTTCAAGATAGGGTAAGAAAAATGTAAATTGTGCTTTAACAAAATCAAGCAGTATTGTATATCACAGCATATTGAAAACTATATCTGCAGATTGGGAAAAAATTTTTGGAAATCATTTACTTAAAATGAAATTAATTAAATTAATTAATAGGATTGATATTCAGAATATGTAAAGATAGTCTACAACTCAACCCAAAAAGATGACATCCTAATCAAAAAGTGAACAAAAGAATGAGTATTTCTTGATTGTTTATGAATGGTTAATAATCACATTAAAAACTGTTTGACATTATTAATCGTTAGAGTAATCATAACTATCATGGCATACAACTCATTGTGATTGCAGTCAGTGAAGTTAAAACTCCTTGTGTGGCTCTGTTTTTTCAAAGAAGAAAAATAAAAAGTGTTGGTAAGGATGTGGAGAAATTAAAAACATCATAATTTGATGTTAGAATATAAAAAGGTAGAGCCTCTATGGAAAATAATTTGGTGGTTCTTCCAAAAGTTAACCATAGGTTCAACATATGATAGATTCATCATATGTTGTTAGGTAGAATTGAAAGCAGGGCCTTAATCTAATATTTGTTCCCAATGTTCACTGCAGTGTTGTTCCCAGTAGCAAAAAGGTGGAAACAAACTGTGTCCATCAGGAGGTGAAAACATAAGCCAAACATAGCATAGTCACATAATGGACAGATTATTTAGCCATTCAAGTAATATGGTTCTAGTACATGGATGAAACTGAAATATGCTATGTGATATAAGCCGGTTACAAATGGATATAGGCAAATTTGTAGAGACAGCAGTTTAGGTTCCCAGGGGTTGGGACAAAGAAGAGAGAGTTTAGTTAACAACTATAGAGTTTGTTTGGGTCATGAAAAAGTCTTACAAATACATAGTAGTTATAGTTGGGGAGATAGTTAATGTTGGGAAAATAGTTAATACTGCCAAATCATATACATGAAATAGGTAATTTTTTTCCAGCATGTATTTTATCACATTAAAAATAATAAAAAGTGCAGGAAAGAGACAACATGGCTGAATAGATAAAAAACTTCGTTCAGAGCTTCTCAGAGAACTTCAACTAAAACAAAGTAATTGGAAGAAATGGGAGGGACATATGCCATGGATCTAAAATCTATCTGATATAAGAGACTAATAGATGAAGCAAAGCATAGATAAAGGATTTAATAAAATGGCCATCCAGCCCACCTGGCTACTGATGGGTACCTGGATCAGGGTGCCTGCCAGCCTTACTTGGCATCTTAAAAGAGGAAGAAGATGAAAAAAAAAAAAGAAATGAGGAGGAGGAGGAGAAAAAGGAGAGGAAAATAGAAGTCTTAGGAGAAGAAGAAGAGAAGGAGGAAGAGGAAAAGGAAGAGGAAGAGGAAGAAGAGAAAGAAGAAAAGGATGTACAAAAATAATGTGGCTAAACCAAGCCATGCAGACAGACTTGGGATATCAGGTCCCCTGCCTCCTCTGCCTTCCCCCAAACAGAAGATGCTACAGTGCAGCAGTAAATTCTGCTGACACGAATTCCTCCCTCCCTGACAGCTTTCCTTTTTTTCTTTCCTTTTTTCCCTATTCTTTTCCTTTTCTTGCCTTTCCTTTTGTGCACCAGAGTGCTAACTGAAACTGCCAGCAAGATGATTGTGCTATAAATTCTATTAATTCTTGGAACAAAAGAGTTAACATTCATAGGATTAGATCAGTTTTGCATGTTAGTGTCTGGTGATCTGAGGAACTCTTGAAGGTCACTATGTAAAATAACAACCTTAGTTATGTTCCTACCACCTTGTTTTGAAGGCCTATATCATCACTGGTTTGGGCTCCTTGCTATTCTTATTTGTCTTTTTTGTTTCTTGTTTTTTTCTAGTAATCTGTTTTCTTTTGTTTTGTTTTTCCCCTGTAATGCAGAAAGGATAGATGTACATTAGAGGCTTATACATGCCTAGAACTTCTCCTAAACAGCTTATGAGAATTGATTGTATTATACATGATGATATGAACAGCTACTTTGAAGAAAAAAAGACATTATGGTATCCATTGCTGATTTCTTATTGTCATGCTGTGAAATCAAGTAATGATTTTATTTTTAGTTTATAGTGGTTTTAGCCTGTTTTGTATTACTTAATTTCAACATACATGAAGGTATGGACAGCTAGTTTGAAGAGAACAAGAGACATTATGACAGCCATTGTTGATTTTCCTATTGTCTGGTTTTGAAGGCCTGTAATGCCTTCATCACTCTGTTCTGATCGTTTTTATACTATTTTGCTTTGTATGAATTCATTGTGTGTGAAGATATGGACAACTCTTTAGAAGAAAACAAGAGACATTATGGTAACCACAGTAGATCTCCTGTGGTCTTGCTTTGAAATCTGTGTCACTTACATTGTTTTCTTCGGATCTGCTTTGTTGTTTTGTTATGATTTGTTTTACCCTCTCTAAAATTTAAAAAAAAATAAAAAAACAAGATTAAGACTACGGGTTTAACAATAAACTGAACAGCTAACTCCTTGCCCAGGACCTGTGGTTAGAGAGGTGTAGGGAGTTAAACAGCCATGCACCTCGCGACTCTGCAGCACCAGACTGTCCCCAGACACCAGGGGCAGGAGCAGAAAGGCACCCCGCAGTACCGCCATCTCACTAGAGGAAGGGACAGACTATAGCAGCGGCAGGGGATAGTGGTAGAGGAACTTATAAAGCAATGAATGCAAAGTTAGCACCCCAGCTAGGGACTGCAACAGCAGGAGCAGAGCACCAGACTGTCCCACTGTGCCCTGCAGAAAACGACCTGAGAGGACAGAGACTTGCTGGTGCCAGAGGAACACAGTAGGCTGAGCAAGGACCTGGAGGAGCCAGTGGTGCGTGGGACCTGGAACAGCCCCTGTTTCTGACTGAAAACAGCACAGCAACTGGGAGAGCGCCGCTGCCAAGAGAAACAGGTTAAGGACTGGGAGGCTGCTAAGGGACACACAGAAAGTACTGGATGAAGACTCTGGCCTCAGGCTCAGCCCTTGATCATCCTCAAACCCAGCACAAACTCTCCTGCAGGCCTGGCAGTGCTTTTCAGCAGTTTTGGACGCTTGGTGGACACCAGAGGAATTTTTTTTTCTTCTTTTTTGATGGTTTGTTTCCTTTTCCTTTTCCCTTTTCTTTCTTTTTTTGGTCTTGTACCTATATTTTGGTTCTAATCTATTGTCTTATTTTCCCTTTTCCTCAGTTTACCTCTCAGACTTACTCATATTTTCATGAGTGAATAGTCTCTCTAATTTTTCTGGTCAACTTTAATAATGCCTTATTTCTTCACTTCTCTTCTGCCTTATTCTCTAGATTCTCAAAGCTTGAGTGATCACCCTTCATCCTTTAGCCTGGTGTCTACATTATTTTTTCAGTTATCTCTGTTCTATCCACTACTTTTCTCAAATTTCCCCATCAGAGGGTAAAACCACTCTACCAAGAGGAAATACTTTGCATATAAGCTTCCAGTTTATGACTGGCTCTGCCTTATAACTGTAGATTTTGCTCCTATGATTAAAGGTACAAAATTAATAGTTACCACCGCAGGTCAGTTTCTAAACTATGCTCGATGGTATTGTCATTACTAATTATAATACTTTAGTTAGGATGTCAAATCTGTTTTAATCAGTTGTTCTCAGTTCTGTGAAAATACTGGAAAGTTCTAGAGTAATAACCTCACCACACCTGACAACCAAAGGGCTGGGGACTAAGTTAAGCAGACACCGACATCTCACTTT
The DNA here is from genome assembly GCA_004027455.1 of Hydrochoerus hydrochaeris. NCBI lineage: Eukaryota > Metazoa > Chordata > Mammalia > Rodentia > Hydrochaeridae > Hydrochoerus > Hydrochoerus hydrochaeris. The sequence continues at coordinate 257,308 of PVLA01000105.1, forward strand.
TAATTAGTTGGAAAGGTAGCATCTTGGGATAAACAAACTAAGAACTTCGTGGACTAACACACTAAGACATCCTCCTGGAACAAATCTTGCCTAGGAACATCTTAATACTAGTGATAAAACTACCTACTACAAAAACTTACAAGGATCAACACAGAAAAGACAATAAAAGCTTTTGAAACAGAAAACGATAAAATACAGAAGCAAAATGCAACCTCAGGATCCAAGCCATCCAGAATAAATAAAGGAAACAGCAAGACAGAGGAAAATGAAAGACACACCCTGAAATTTCTGAAATGATAGAAACCAAAGTAAAGAAACAAATCTATGAAGCTATAGAAGAAATCAGATCAGAAATAATATCTCAGGTAAAAAAAGAGAATTCCATATTCATAAAGGAATTGCCTAGTAAATCTACAGATAGATTAAAAATAGATAATGAAAAGAAAAGGATGGAAACCACGAATGATCAATACAGGAAAGAAAGAATTCATGAAATGAGTTCAAAATTCATCTGGAACCAGAAAAGACTTAGAATAGGAAAGGCAATGCTGGACAAAAAATGGCAAGACACAAGACATCACAATCCCTGATTTGAGATTATACCACAAAGCTACTGTGATAAAAATCAGCATAAAAAAAACACAACTGAGGACCAGTGGAACAGGTTATAATATGCACAACTACAAACACACTCAGCCACCTTGTCTTTGACAAATGGGCCAAACATATTCACTGGAAGAAAGATAACCTCTTTAATAAATGGTGCTGGAAATATTGGCTTTCTACTTCCGAAAGACTAAAACTAGATCCATATTTATCACCATGCACTAAGCTAGAGCTAAAGTAGATCGAATCTCTAAATATTCAAACACAAACAATTACAGTAAAGAAATTTTGAAGACATAGGTGTAGGTAAAGAATCCATGAACGAAACCCAGACTGCATGGGAAATACTTCTACAATCAACACCTGGGATCTCATCTTATAACAAAGTATTTGTACAGCAAAATAAATCACCAACATAGTGAAAAGAAAAACCTACAGAATAGGAAAAAATTTTAACCAGTTTTCCTTGGACTTCTATTTAGAACATATAGAGAACTGAAAAAATATCAAGCCACCCCAAATTCAAAGACCCAATCCAAAATGGGCATCTGAGATTAATACATCTAAGATGAAGAAATATAAATGACAAATAAATACATGAAAAATATTCAATATCACTGATCACTCAAGAGATGCAAATTAAAACAACACTGAGATAGCATTTCATACCAGAAAGAATGAATGTCTATCATCAAGAAATCAGCTAATAACAAATGCTGGGGAACTGTGGGGAAAAGGAACCCTTCACGGTCGATAGGAGTGTAGACTGGTGCAACCACTGTGGAAATCAGTGTGGAGATTCCTCAAATAACAAGGATTCAGGGTTCCATTTGACCCAGCTATTTCCTTCTTGTTATCTTCCCAGAATTTTTTTTTTGTATTTTAAAGATAAAGAAACAGAACAATCAGGAAGCAAACAATTTTTAAAAAGAACAAAAGCAAAATGATAACAACAAAAAACAATGCAATATATGATTTCAAAACAAGATGTAGGAATTTGACAATGGTTATTACATTGCATATTGTTATCAGAGTAATTACTCAAACTACCAGATATAGGCATGCAAAATTGATCAAGCAATAAAATTTCTCTTTGAGCAGCTTCTTTCCCTTTTATTATATCTATTGTAACTTTTGGATTTTATTTACTCTGTCAGATTTTTACTCTACAAGACGATATGGTGTTTATACATGCGAGTTTGATTTATTTCACTTATTTTTCCCAGAAGAATTAAAAACACACCACAGCGATATATGTGCATCCATGCTAATAGCAGCAGAATTTGTAACAGCTAAAAAATCCAAATGCACATCAACTGAGGAGTGGATAAAAAAGATGTATATTATACAGTGGAGTATTAGTCATCCAAGAAGGATAAACCAGAGACTTTTATCGGCAAATGGATATAACTCAAGACCATACTCATAAGTGAACTAAATCAGACCTACATGTGTGAACAACATATTGTCTCCCTGGTACAAGAAATTGAAAGAATAAATAAGGTCTGGAATATGCAATAGATATTGTGAAATGGGAAGAAATTGTTCAAAAGAAAAAAGGAACTAGAATGGGTGAAAGGGGAAAGGCCAGTAGGGAAAAAGGAAAAAATGTAATTCAGTTGTATTTTTAGTGTCTCTTAGTTCACTAGAAAGGAAGATTTGTGTTAAAATTGATTGAAGAAATTTTTATGCCTATATCTTGTCTCATGAGCAACTACTTTAAAAATATAATGTATTAACTATTGTTATTTTCCTATTATTTTGTTATAAAATTTTGTTTTACCTTTTTTTCTATAAAATAAAAAAGATAAAGCTAGAGGAATGGTTTTTATTATTGCAAGATTTCAACACACCTCTCTCAACTATTGATAAACACAGGTTCTCATTATGGATGAACAGATGTAAAAATTCAATAAAAAGAACATAAAAAATTGTGCACTTATAATCTATGTGTAGGAGAATTTGCATTTCTCAGAAATACCCTACAGAAAATCTTGGCCACATGAACCACAAGAGAAGTACAATCATTTTTTAGCATTGTTATTAATAGTGTGAAAAACTAGAAGCCGTTCAAAGTGACTTTAAAAGGAAATACAAGGGCCAGAGATACAGCTCAGTGGCAAGGTGACTCCCTGGCATGTGAGCGGTACTGAGCTCAATTCCCATGACCAAAAAGGAAAAAAGAAAAAGTACATACAAATATAAATGGTTGAATATTTACACAATAGATGACTAATCTCTAGGGTGCATAAGTGAACTATAATAGTATGCAACAGGACAAATGAATTTTTATTTACATTGTAGTGAGAAAGCCAAAGGATATTAATTCATTTCTGTAAATCTCCAAATATGGGCAGTCTTAACTTCAATGTGATTTTATAGCAGTTTTCTTTTTATGATTGTAATTTTATATTAGTTATGCATATTTATTTATATCTATAATGTGATACAGAATATGATAATGTGAAATACTATATAACAGAAGCTTATGTCAGAGTCGTATTATCATAACTACAATTGATGTCAATAAAAATTTATTAAACACACAGTATTTTAGCTTCAGTAGTTTTTATGAAAGACTTGCAATGTACAGTGATTGAGGAGATTTGAAGTATTGCTATTTATACACAGTATTCTATTTTTATGATTATTTTTCAGCTATACAAATGAAAATATTGCCTGAATAAATTGTGACAGGAAATTTAAAGATTTTAAATGTATCTTATTTTTTGTGGCTAGTCATAAACTGATCAGATAGAATGATAGTATCTATTCTCAATATTACTATTCAAATTTTATAAAGCCTGAAATACAAATAAAAAACATGTATGTATGCATTGGTTAGGCAAGGGTAAAACTGTCATTTATCCACAATATGATTATCTCCCTAGAAAACCCAATATATCAGTGGGGAAAAACCTATTATACCTAATCAGATTCATGTATACAAAATTCAATACAATGTTATTTTTGTACTAGGGAAATTATTATTTAGGTCATACCAATAGAATGATATCTCAAACACAACAGCACCACAAACCAAGAAACAAAATTAAAACTAACAGGAGACCTAACAGATCATTATGAAAAATAATTCAACATGTTGTAAAGGATAAATAATCCAACCTAAATAAATGCAGAGGCATAAGATTTCCTGGAATCAACAATTTAACATTGTAAAAATACTATTTCTTCACAAATTAATCTATAAACCTAATGTGATATGAAATCCTTAAAGTGTTTATGGAGCTTGACATGTTTAGTTGAAAGCTTAATTGATGAGGAAACTATAGTAAGAGCCAAGAATGTTATGAAAAGTTCAGAAAGTGACATTTGCTTAGTCACATTAAAACATACCTCGGGATATAGCCATGGTAGCTAAACTTATGTCATCAGTGTTTAGAAACAGGCTGAACAGGTACTTTTGGTAGTAGCAAGAGAGAGTACCTGGCCAGGTCTAGCTTCATGGGAAAGTATATCAGGAGCCAAAGGCAATGTCTTATGGAATTCCTGTGAGCAAATCAGTGGGGGAGAAATGGGCTATTACTGAACAGTTTGGGGCAATTCACTGACAACTTGGAAGTGCAATTTAATTTTGGTCTATTAGTATGCTCAAAGGAATGTTTTAAAATGTGTCAAATAAATACACATACACAAGAGAAGAATTAAAGTATGTTGAGAAAATAAAGAGAATATTTATTCACTTATAATTTAGGGTTTAAAAGGTTTCCTAATAAAAGTCCTAAATTCAGAGGTCAGAAAGAAAGAAATTGTCAAATTTATCTACATGAGAAGTATAAAAATTTATCAATGACAAAGTTAGTTAAAAGACAAGAAGTAGACTGAAAGAAAATATATTATCTATATTATCTACAAACAAGATTCGTCATGATAGTTTAAATTATGAAACAATGCATTAGGCAATTCACTATATAACTACAAATGGCTCAGTAACATACAAAATGTTCAACCTCATTAGCAAGCAGAAAAATGTAAATGAAAGCAAACTGATATTTTTTTTCCTTCATCAGAGTAGCAAAACTTAATGTTTTGATGATATGCACAATAGACAATGATGTTGTATAACAAGTGCTATTTCACATTATTCTTTTATGGACAAGTTGGTTCTGCATTGTGAAGGGGAGATTTTCAAGATCTGTCTATCTGTGATGTGTGTAGTATTTTACTCAGTGATGCTTTTCTTAATGCATTAGTTTTTGATTGGCCGGTGTTTGTGGTACATGTTTACTTTCCTTATGGGAAATCAATACATGTAAGTAACATGATTCCATTCCTTTTTTACTCCCTTTTCTTTCTCTCCGCACTCCACCCACATCTTGATTTCCTTCTTTTTTTTTTTTAATATATGTTTGGAACACATAACACTTACATTCCTTGTGTGGATTTTTTACCCAGTGATTCTACCTCTAGATGTCGTTTTTTAGAGAAATAACACCCATTTGCCTAATGGTGTGAATACAAGGAATTTGTGAGCAAAGAAATACTGGAATCAAAGTATGCATTCATCAGTACAGGGCTATTGGACTCATATACAGTTGCCATTTGGAATAAATCATGTAATCATTTATATACCTTAGATATATAGGTGCATTTTGATGTAGATGTACATACTCTAACATAGAAAGATATCTAATACATTGATAAGTGGAAAAACCAAATTGTTGATATGAAATATAGAATTATGTCATTTAGGCAAAAACGTTAAAGTTGAAATTGTATGTATATACATGTATAGATATGTATCTTATATATATTGCAAAGAAAGTAAACTGGGGAAATTTACAACCTACACAGTTTTCTGATTGGACAGGAATGAGGTTCAGGTGCATGTTTACAGGAAATGAAATTGGGCTGTTGACTTGCACAGTATGATACTTCTAGGCTTAAACTGTCTAACAGAATTGTTTAATGCAACTAGAAATAAACAGAAATAGATGCAAAAAAAAACCAGTTAAATTGTGAGTAAAAGAATACAGTAGTTTAATATCTGGAAAGAACTTTGGTATTGAGCTAACTGCATTATAACTCAGTTTGTCAGACTACTTACTTACACTACTTGATTTGCAGTTAAAGCAAAGGTAGGAAGAAGTTCTCTTTGCTGAGATTAAAAAAAAGTATGGGACAAATCACTGATGGTGATAAATTAAGGGTTCTGGAAATTTCTGTCACTGGTTTTAGGGAGATGGGTAGACATGGTGCCTGGTACACACATGGAGCAGGAGTGTGTGCAGACAGCCTTTTCTGTGCACTGACTTCCTGCGTCCTGGCTGCGTGGACTGTCATTCCCACCTCTGCAAGAGCTCCAACAGGCATCTGTTGGGGTCACGGCTGCATTGAATACCAAGCTATATTTTAAGTCATGAGTAAGAGTCATTGCTTTTAATTAGTTATGAAAGGTAGGTGTGTGATAAAATATTCTCTATACAAGTGCTTATGGCTGAGTAAGCTTGAAATAGCTAGTCTTATGAGAATAGATGAAAGTTAGTATCTTCTTCTTGGGAAAATATACTTACATAAAGAATTTTGATTGTGATATATCTTCAGTCAATTCCCACTTGGCTTCAAGCAAAAGAAAAATAGGATATATTCATGGTAAATGATTAATCCTACCCTTCCCAGAACCTCAGTCCCCAGTCCTAAACACATACATATATTTCCTTGGAGAGCTTCAAGCATCACACCCAACTGGACTCCTGTCTAATTTCCTAATGTTAGTCTAACGTTTTTCAATCTAATCTAACATTTTCCCAGTATACAAAGCCCAAGACAGGAACTTTTGTAACATAGTTACATTTTATCAATAAGGGTAAATATATGGGAAACAATGTATCTAAATATATTTGTTGGATGGTGTTTTTAATAAATACTTAACATGTCTTGGTGCCAAGCACTGTTTTAGGAAGAAACCAAAGAAAAGAGAAAGTAAGGAATTTTCCCAGAGCAGGTTAAGTGGCTGACTTGAGATTCAAACCAGGGCTCTTTGGCTCCTGATCGCTTCCTTAATGTTAATGATGAAGTGTGCGATCCAAGTCCTGCCATTTACCCCAAATCCTGGCTTGAAGGTGAGAGAGCACTTTTCAGGGCTGAGCATTCTCTTTGTCCTTGAAGCTTCTCTCTGTCTAAGCGTCCTCTGAAATCACTCCCCCATTTCCCAAGGACTGGGTGTGCTTGCTCACAGTTGGGAATCACCATTGCCCGTGCTTAGAAATTTCGCTGGAAGAGAAAGATGGATTTTCCTGGTGTTCACTGTCCTTTCCGTTGGCTCTGCTTCAGAGACCTCATTCATCTGCCCTTTCTATCCTTCAAAAGGTCACGTTCAGTCTCTTCAGGGGACCTTCTCTCTTCACACAATTAACAGTCTCCTCTCTGTGATATCGCACACAACGTATGGTGTTGGGTTTTGGGGTTGTTACTTAATCATTAAACTGTAGTCTTGCACGTGAGTGGAGCCCAATCCAGAACGAAAAGAGAGCAGGTTGCTTCTCTCCTTGGATCACACCATCTCCACTCCATTCACTCTTTTCCTTTCAGGCCGCTGTACACAAATGGAGGCATTGCTTCTTACAGTCGCTCCCCAAATGTGCAAACATCCCAGCTCGTCACATTTAGCCTGCAATCCTGACTATTGACTGCGGCTCATTTAGAAATAAGCAAAAGCTGTCACCTGCTTCAACCAAACCCCAGGAACTGAGGTTTTATGAGAAAAACCTTATTGCCTGTGATTTTTGCTCAGATACTTAAATTAGGCAAGGATATTTCTTTAGCATAGAAAAATGTTTTCCAGTCTTCTAAGTAGACTAAGATGGTACCTGAAAGAAAAAGCACAGTTGATGTGAGCTGAGAACAGGAAAAGAAGCTTAATGCACACACTCCCAGGCCAATGAATGAGAGGACTGATGAGAAAGAGCCGTAGTTCAGCCACTGTGTTTGATTGCTGGTAAGAAAGACCACTGAGTAGGGAACAAAAACCGCAGGGACCAGTTTTGCATTGATATTTTATGTTTATATGCTCTGAGTTGGTCTTTGATATGTCAAATCTATACAAAATTTAAGGGTTACTTTTCAGAGAAAAATGTCTGCATTTGAAGCTTAAAATTTAAAACTATAAAATTGATTACACTGGTGGATTCATTACAATCGTTAAAGAGAACGTCACCTCTAAAGAGAATGTTAATATTAGAGGGTTTAAACCTTTTACTCTTTCTCCTCGTTTTACTTAAAAAAATTTTTTTTGTATCCTTTTTCCTTAGGACCCAGATAGCATTTTCTGAAATTCTGCCCAAGTGAACAGCTAGTCTGTGGCTGTGTGCTTGCCAACGTTAATGCTCACCTGTGTATACTGCTTCTGTTGTTCCAATTTATCATCTTCCAGTTCACTCCTGAAGCTAGGAAAGTAGTAACAAAGAGTAAGGAAGAGACTCCTTACCACATAAATTTTTATTCTGGGAACATATCATGCAAAAATTGTGTGCCGTGTATGCTGAATTTATCACCACCACCCATTGTAATGATAGATAAAACCACCATTTTCAAGGCATAAGGGACCCAGATTCTGATCTCTTCTGTTTATTTTATAGATGAGATTGCTGTAATCAGAAGGTTAGAAACTTTTTCAGGATAAATTTGGACCCATGTTACTGCAGTTAATCTGGGGTAATGTCAGAAAAGAGCTATAAGTCTCTGAACTATGGGTTTAAGGCATATCCAATAAATCCTGTTGATCTTTAGATAGAACTTTTGAAAAAACATATTCAGTGGATCTCAGAATGAGCAAAGTTCTAGAACTCTTCAAGCTATTCAATATTATGAACTCTTCAATATTATGTCAACTGCTTAGCTAAAGAAGGTGGTGGCTAATCCCTACTCATACCTTCTAAGAGAATCAGGAGGAACTAGTATCTTCTACTGTTTAGTACAGTCCTTAAAAATTCTTAATTGTGACTTTTTAATATTATAATGGAAGGAAAATTTAACACATCCTATGTTTATACTTAGCTCATAATTAACTACCTAAACAATTAAATCATTAGTGACCTGGAACTTCCTTTCCCATATTGGTAAGTTTATGTATATAGGAATAGAAAAGAAAGATAAAACAAAAGAGAGAGTAGTGGGTAGTAGCCATTGTTTACAAGTAAATAGAGAAAATACCCATTATTTGAGGAGGCATCCAGGGATATTACCATCAAATTATGTGGGTATTACGATTTGTGTACTTCTTAATTTCAGAATCTTTCATTGTTTTGTATCTTTTGAGCGATTCAAAATCAATAATTTTTGGAATTGAGTTACCATTTGGCCAAAATTGAATCACTAAATTCTTGAGTGAAATAATCTATTTTTCATAACTTTAAAAGTGTGATCCTCAAAGCTCATATGTAAAAGCAAGAACCTTTCTGAGCATTGTCCTCTGTCATAGATCACATTGATCACACTTTAGTCATGTTTTTCTAATACGTCTTCTCCATAAGGTCTCTTTCACAAGAGTCTCTCATGTTTGATACCTTTTCTTAGTAATTTTTCTTTCACCATACACCCAACTGCATGGCTGCAAATGTTCACTTTTCCTTCTTGCATTTAGTGTTGTCTTCTATCTCTCTTTTATTGCAGTAGTGTTAGTTTTTAATAGTAGTGATAGTTTTGAATAGTGTCTTCTTTAGAATTTTTCATGCAATTAATAATTCTTTGGAGAACTGATTCCACATGGGAAACTAAACAAGTTCTGTCCAGTTGCTCAAAGCCCTGTCTACTGAGCTGCAAGGAACATAGTGGACCACCTCTAACGTTATGAAGAATGTTTGGGGCACCTTATGCTTTGTACAAGAAGATATACTATCCCCTTGATTTCTGTCCAATAAAAGGCATCTTAGGCACATTTTAGATAGTGCTGTTGTGGGGGAATTTGTGCGAGAGTCTAGGGGACTATCGGTGTAAGCATTGTTTGGCCTTAGGCATGGAACTAGAGAAGAAGCCCAGTTCATACACCTGTACCCAGATCCTTTAACTGGGATAGACCAGTACATAGATAAATTAGTCCAGTGAAGTTACATGACCCCTATTTCCTGGCTTTCTTTCCGTATCTTAGTCCCTTTCTCATTTCTGGGACACAGTAGTGGACACCCACCATTCAAAGGAGGAGAGGTTTATTTTGACTCAGTTTCAGGAGTTTTACTCCATGGTTGGCAGGTTCAAACAGCAATATCATGATGAAATTGCCTGCTGCTGAGGAAAGCTGCTTGGATTATAGCAGCCAGGGAGCAGGGAGGGGAAACTGAGGAGAGAAAGGGACACTTTTAAACCTGCCCTGGTGATTCATCTCTTTTCACTAGGTCTCACTTTCCAACAGTAAATGAGCTATGTTCTAATCACCTTCCACATACATGATGCGTTAGGGGCCATTTTAGATCCAAAGCCCAACACTCATTATGTATTGGACGCCACCTGTGATAAACAGGAGGTTCAGCTAGAGGGAGACATTTCTAAGGTAATGCCAAAGAGGGAACTGAGTCTTAGAAGGAATATGCTAATACATGGAAGGAAACCATCATCAAAAGAAGGACAGTATCCTACCCGATTAAATATGGTATGAGACTAAGAACAAACGTAGCAGCACTTATTGAGTGCCTGGGAGCTGTATATATGATCAGATAGAGCGTTTCTCTTTCCTCCAAATTCAGTAATATTGAGAAACAAAATATATTTGGGCTTTAGCAACTGTGTTCACCATGGAGGGGAGAGGCATTCTTCCTCTTACACCCCTGGAAAAAGGAAATGTGTTAGTGAGCAATGGGGTCTGATTATCAGAAACAGGTAACAAATGATAGATTGAAGCGTGGACATATGCACCAAATAATATATTGAGAATTTCCCAAAATAAGATGAGGAACTCCAAAGACATCTGAAGTTCCCAGATAGCTTAACATGGCACTAGACCTCTCCATATTTTAGTAACATTAATGGTTCTAATTGAACTCAGAGGGTCAGAGTATGTGAGATATTTATAGGAAAAGCATCATCAACACAAGACACAAGGATTTTACAGGTCTCATCCAATAATGTTCTTATTTTACTTAGTATTACACTCACATTTGAATAAATCTTAATAATTCTCTATATTGAGACTGCCATATCCTGACAAATTCGAAGTAGACAGGTTTCATCATGTGAATCACATGGTTTCAGAAGAATGAACACTTATCTGAAAATCCAGAGGGGGAGTCCTGTTCTCCGCCTCTGCATAACCACTGCATCACCATAAATTGCCTTATTTCTTTGGCTCCAAGTTATGATTTGTCCCATGGGATGATCATTACTATTATATATATGCAAAAAATATTAAATATAAATTATGTTATATGAATGCAGAAGAGATGCTTTGGCAGATTTCCACGTATGCATTTGAGGCAGAAACACTTTGCTTAAAACTTGATTACTTATTTAACAGTAAAGCACTGGACCAACTAATTTTTTGTTTCTATAGTCTTCAAAGTAGGAATAATTTTATTTAACTCATCTGATTATTTAGAGTATATGCTAATATGTGCTAAACTCTGATAAATTTCACTCAGTGCATGATAGTCAAATACATGTTTTTAGACTTTGAAGCTTTTATTTTCTTATGTAGTCTATTTGAATATTTCTATTTTTTAATGTTGTCTTACTATCTTTTGATACCATCTATAAATGGATCAAGATAGAAATGCCTAAAATATAAACATTAAAAAATGTCAAGATGATCTATTTTGGTGAGATACATAGTTTAGAATGTTACCTGGCAGTAGGTGAGAATTAATGGGAAAGTGAGAATGTATTCTTTATTCTTTTTAATTTCTATTGTTAATATAACATTATACTACAATTTTGTAGATAAATCTGTCTTCTTCAAACCTCACTCCCATGTTCTCTACCTTCAACTTTGAAATTTCCTATTTGACACACAGTAAGCTCCCTATAAATTGTAGCTACTGTCACTATTATTTAAGAGAAAGTATGCAATTGAAGGCATTAAGTAAAGTAGTCTAGGCATTGGAGAATGTAGTCATCATTTTCCCATCACTGGGACAGAATATCTGACACCTGAAACTTAAAGGAGAGATTTATTTGTTCATGGTTTTATATAAAAGTGGTACCGCATGGATGATGCCAAGATCTGCTGCCATCTTGAGCAATAGCTGGACTCCTTTGGACTACAGCTGCAGTGGTTTTCTGAGTGTCTAGGTGACTGAACTCTTGGAAGTACTTTCCTAGGTGGCCTTCCACGAGGCTCCCTCTTCAAAACAAAATCTTTTAAAATTGTTGATTTGTTAAAATCTGTGAGCCTGTGAAGGTTGGGGTCTGGCCAATTTTTGAAATATTTTCAAACCATCTTTCTTGTAGTCTTGTTTATATCCAGATGTCCCTCTAAAGTCTCATGTGATCATAGGTAGGATCTTTGGAAGGTGATTGAATTATAAGGGCATGATACCTGACTTGCAGTTAGGAGATGGGGCTTAGTTAGCAGACATGTGTCAGTGGGGGACCTGGAAGTTTATATTTCCATTCTTAGCTCCTTCCTTCATCTCTTTCTCTCTACTGTCTGAGCTTGTTGGGAGATTCTGGTAGGTGCTCTGAAGACCAGAATGCCGGCAAAAATGTGGATGTTAAAGACAAGGCTCAGGAGGTTTCAGTTGAGAAGAATGACCTCATTTGCTGTTGGACTTGAGACCTTGTGCATTGTTCTCTGGCAGAAAAGCTTTCTACATTTTGCTCATGTCCTGAGACTTTGTAGAAGACTGAGATTAAAGGCAGCAGGTTAATTAATCTAGTGAAGGAAATTTCAAGGAAGCCCACCATGCAGGCTCTGCCATGGATACTGTTGGGGACTTTAGCCAGCTCTACCTTGCAAATCAAGAGCAAATGACCTATTTAAATGATTTTTTGAAGTTTCCAAATTTCACCAGGAAGGAAGTTCCTGTAAAGTCAGAGCATGTAAAGTTCTAGCAGAGGAAAGCTTCACTATTGAAAGGATTAACACTGAAACAAAGGCAAGTGCTTTGCAGTGAGGCAATAGGAACTGTGTTATGAATGAATCCTGGGAAACACTGAGACTCCACTTTTCATCCTGTAAAAATGAAAGCTTTCACTATGTGATGAGAGCTCTGGGATGCCCTGCTCAAAAATGACCAGCTAGGGAACTGGCTTGCTCAGAGTTTTCCACAGTGCTCACCTGTGTATCCATTTAGAATCCTCCAAAGCCATGAGTCAAGGAGATCTGGCTACCACTGGAGATGGCAGTAGACCTTTGAGTCATCGATAAGGTGCTGGGTTTACTGGCATGAAAAATGCAAAAGTTTTGGGGTCATAGAGGCTTCCTTCCACTCTGATTTTAGAAAGAGGCTTGATAGTATGTCCTTGGAAAGGGAAGTATGTGAAGCCATTAGAGCAAACTCAGGGTATAGTAGACACTGTAGTAGATCTGTAGGATTTCCTCTTCATCTTATTGAGTTTCAGTCTTGCTTTGGTTCTGCTATTTTCTATCCCCCTATGCCTCCTTTGTGGGATAGGAATACTTATCCTGTGTCATTGTGTGTCAATGGTGTTTAACTTCATTTTGCTTTTTGCAGAGGCTCACAGCTAAAAGTATGCCTCAAATCTCAGAGGAAACTATGCACTTGAACTTTTCAGCAATGCTGAAACTGTTGAGTCCTCGACAAATTTTAGACATGAATTAAGTGCATTTTGCATAAAGAGATGTGCATGAGGCTTTTGGGGATCAGGGGCGGAATGTTATGTTTTATATCTAGATGTCTCCCCAAAGCCTCACTTGTTTATAGACAGAGTTTTGAAAGGTGAGTTAATCATAGGGGGTGTTACAGCAATGCGATGTTAGAAAGTGGAGCCTGGTCAGAAGAGGGGTTTCAATGGGGACAAAGCCCTGGTAGGGTACATCCCTCCCACCTCCTCCCTTTGCTCTGCTTCCCGACTACCATGACTTGAGCAGATTTCCTCTACTATGCTGCTCTGCTATGCTTCTTGCCTTGGAGCCAGTCAACTATGAGATGAAAACATGAACAAAAGCAAACTTTTCCTCCTTTACATTGTATTGTGTCTCAGTATTGTGCTCACAATGAGCAAACTTTCCCTTCTTTACATTTTATTGTGCCTAAGTAATGAGAAAAAGACCAAGACAAATGAACAAAATCTTTCTTTAAATTTAATATGAATGTTTTCAGCATAAGCATGATCTCCATTTAGATAATCTACTCTTTATTTTTATGCACAGTTTGGGACTGTTTTAAATATTTGTAGACTCACAGTTATATTTTTCTGGTGAATTGAACTTCTTTACTATATAGTAATTAATATTTATACAAAATTTTTTCATTCCAGGCTTAAAATACTTAGTTTTATGTCAATTTTCCTTTGTTTGTTATTTTCTTGGTAGTATATATTTTCATCATTTGCAATTATTATTTTGGTGTTCCTATATTTTTTTGTTTCCCTTGTGGAAAACATACAGTTGAGCTTTTTCTTAATATAGTTTGAAAATGATTCATTTCTCTTTAACATTTATAGTGTTTTTTTATGTCTTGGTATATATTCTACCACCATGCTTCTGGTTTTTCTCACTTATTCTTCTTTTTCTTCTTCTCCTCTTATTAACTTCTGTTGTATTCTTTTTCTTCCTGTTCTAATTCAAATTTTTTCACTCAGTTTGAAAGAATAAAATATATGCCTTATTATCCTAGCTAATTAAAAAAATTGAATTACCATTTCCATTTACCCACTCATTAAAATCAATTTAAAATTTATTTTTAATCCTCTCTCCCACTTCCTCCTTTTGCCCACTAATCTAGCTCATTGTAGTGCCTTTCCTAATGATGTATTACTATTGGTGTGTTACATGGTCAAAATTTGTTAGATTTATTCATGTATTTTGCAAGTGCCTCTGCCTTCCTATCCTCTCATTCATGCTGCCTTGCCTTTTCCCTTGGGATTTCTCTCTTTGAGGATTTTTTTTCTCTCTTATTTAAAATATATTCCTACATTTTCCTTTGATGAAAGTATTTGGTAGTCAACTCTCAGTTTTTGTCTATCTGAAAATATCTTTATTTTGTTCCCATTCTTGTCAAATAGTGTCATCAGATTTACAATGCTTGATTGATAGCCAATTCCTTTCAAATCTCTAAAGATATATTTTCCTTAACTTCTGGCTTCCATTATTGCTGAGAAATTAATAGTATTAACTTTTCCATAGGAGCAGATATTTTCTTTCTCACTGCTTGTAAGAGCTCTTTTGTTGTGCTTGTCTTGCAATTTGAATGGCAAGTCTAGAAATAAATATGGTTTGTGTTTATTTGTATTTATTAGGACTTAAAAAATTGTGGGTTTGAGGGTTCTTATTTAAATATTTATGCATCATAATATCTGCATTTTCTCACATTAATTATTGTAACTCAATTATCAATTAACAGTAGCTCAACACTTCACACTGTGTTCAATATGTCTTTAAACTTTTTTATTTCCATTTTTCTGCTGGACTGTTTTCTAGATAGTTGTGTATTTTTATTGTTCACAAATTCTCTTCAGCTGTACTTAATTAGTTGTTTGATCTTTTGTTTAATATCTTACCTTAATTGCATATTTACTAGTTTAAACCTAGAAGTTTTATTTGACTCTTTCACAAATTTTCTTGATCCTTGAAGATCAAGGTTTTGTTTTGTTAAACATTGCTATTTTATATTACATGTCTAGTACTTTCATTATCTGAATCAAAGCTCGGAATAGTGGCGTATGCTTAAAATCCAAACTTTCAGGAGGCCAAGTTAAGAAGATTGCTTGAACCCAAGAGTTCAAGAGCAACCTGGGAAATGTAGTGAGAACTGTCTGAAAAAGAAAAATGAGTTAATTTTGTTTTTTTCTGTGTTGGCTGATGTTTCTGCTGTTTTCCACCTATGCTTTTTTTATTTCCTTTTCTATTTTTGAGTTTTAGCAAGGAGCTGCTCATTTTCCTTTGAGAGATGAGTTGAAATTGAATCCTTACAGAGATTTCTATTTGATTCTGCCAATTACCTGTACCACTGTGAATTAAACTTTCTCTGAGGAGTTTTTGAGTCCCCCAGGTAGTAAAAATTCAGATCTCAAGTGCACTGCAAAGGACAGTTTGGGATTATGGAAATTCACATAAAGATTTTTCCCTCTACTTGGCCTTGGATCTGACATAGAAAATTTTTCTTAGTATCCCCTATAGATGGCAAGGTTTATTTCTAACTCTCACTTCTACTGTAAGTTCAATCTCTATGTGGTCAACTCCTATTAAATTTCTTACCTTGAGAACATCCTGAGTTTTATCTCTTTCTCCTACACACTACACCACCATGAAAGTTCAAAATAAGTAGATACAAGCTGTTATCCTCAGGACACAAACTAGCGTTGGTGTTTGCTGATTTGCTAATGTTTCTTATTTCATTCATTTGAGGACTTCAGGGATGTAGTGATTTCTTGAAGTCCAGGAATGCATTTAGCAAAGTGCTATATATATTTTAAAATATTTTTCAACAATTTAATTTATTCTAGCACTTTTCACATTTCGGAGGATTGTTGTATGACTAATCTTCCACATTATTGGAAATCAGAGCACCCAAATGCATTCGTTAGAAGGAAGTGGAATGCTGAATTTTGAAATCTTTCATAGAAGATAAATTTGACTTAGTAGTGTAGGCATATCATTAGATACTCATGGACACTATCAAGGTGACAAAAGTGACAAGCACAGATGGAAGTCATTCTCTTCAAACTTGAGTAATAGAACAAAATACCCATAAAATGTATTGAAGCACTTTTTTCTTATGTGAAATGGAGACAACATTAGGTGAAGCAAGAAATGAGAATAAATTTATTGATGGAAACTATTAAAAGATAGTGTAAAATAGTCTTTTAAATTAGTTGAACACAATTACTATCTCACAACAATTCTGAGAGCATTTTACTGGGAAGGCTATCAGCAACAGTGCAGCTGATTATCAGTATTTTGCTTTGTGTTGTTAATAAGCACAGAGCCATATATCAAGTGCAGCATACTCATGAATTAAGTACTTTTCAATCTACTATCTTGAGATTGCCAGAGTGCCAAACAAGGAAGAAAATGGTGACAGAGTTAAAAAGGAAACATTTGCTCAGAAAATTCTACTCTTCTTAATCTAATCTCAGCTGCAGTACAGTTAGGGTCTACCAAGAGCAAGTCACAAAGAAAGGGTTTTTGGTTTTGGTTTTGTTTCTAAAGTATGACATTGTACCTATTAGGAAAAAAGTAGGAATTAGTTTTCTCCAAAGACTTACAGTCCCTTTTTCTTCTTTTTTAATTTTAGAATGTCAAGGAATGGGAAATTATCTTGATGGAAAACTGTAAATAATGAAGATCTTGCTTCCTCTCCACCTACCCTCAATCCACCAACCCAAGGACTGATTTAATGTAGTTTTTTAAAATAAAAAGGCCTGATGAAAAACAACCTCACAGAAATAACCATATTTCTAAATGATATTATTTTCTTCTGGGTAGTAAACTGTGAGTGTTGGGATAGATTACAGAGAGAAACTTCGTGAACCTGTTGGATAAGAACACAGCATGGGAAATTTTAGAAATAGCATTTCAAAAAGATGGAACTTTGAGAACAACTGGAACAAATGTAGGATTATGGTCTTCTAGTTATTAGTTAAACTACATAAAATCTTTGGCAGTCCTTATTACCCGTTACCTAAAGCCAAAAAGTTCAACCAAAGCTTTATATGATTGTAATTGAGTAATCAAAATTATAGGCTCACATATACAGGGAGATAGATGCTTGATTTTCAAACAGCACTAGCAAAATATCCATGTTCTAAAATAGCTTCTTATCCCCAAAATGCACACACCCAGGCCTGTTGGAAAATGTATTTTACCACCAGAGAACCACTAAACATATGCAATGTTTTAAGACTGCCTTGAATGTAAACAATTATTTTTTTTAATTTATTTAAAATTTTATTTAAAGAAGGGGGGAATCAAAACAGAAAAAAGGGTAGAAACAATACAGAATTTCAAAAAAAAAATAAACAGTAAGAAATCACTATTTGATATGTTGCATATTGTCTTCTTGGATATAGTTGTTCAAGTTACAAAATTAAAGCATACAAAGTGGACATTCAAACAGTGAGGCTGCAAACAGTTCTGTTCACTGATCCAACAAAAGCTTAGTAACATGGTTATCAATCCTACACACTTAAGTATACATACAGTTATCTCTTTTAGAGTACTTTCTTTTCCTCCTCTTTCTTTTTTAAAAAAATTTTTTATTTAAAGAAAAAATTTTGAAACAGAAAGAGGGTAGAAACAATACAAAATCTCAAAAAAAGGAAAAAGCAAAAACAGTAACCAGTTAAAATCACTAGTTGATAATTACATACTTTCCTCTTAGATGCAGTTGTTCCAGTCACAAAAATAAAATCTACAAAGTGGACATCCAAACAGTGAGACTGCAGTCAGTTTTGCTCACTCATCCAACTAAAACTTTAGCAACATGGTTATTAATTCCACACACTCAAACATACATGCAGTTATATCCTTTAGAATACTCTTTTCCTTTTTTTTTTCTTTACAATAAGTATAATCCATTCTCGTAAACTACTTAGAAGTTCTACACATGTATAAGTCTCTACACATATACCTAGCCTTTCTGTATTAGAGGGAGAAACAAATCAAAACAAGTCAGCAATACAGATTCTTAGAGAAACACAAAATAAAAAGAACATACAAAAGCACAACACTAGGTGATCTATGTGGTAGTCACTATGATATCTCTTTATTTTCAATAAAATTGTCTGTATCGTCAAATATAATATAAACTTAGCGTTGCTTTACACTATTAATAAAATCTAAGTATTGGAGACATTATAGGACTCCAAAGGCAGTTAACAATCAAACCAGAATGGGTATCCTATTGAATCCTGTCATCTTCAGAGTAGTTGCCCCTACTGTCAGACTCGACACTCTCAAGCATACCAGATTCAAATAAAATCACTCAAGATAAAACAATGATATAACCAATTTTCTCAGTCTTATCTCTGCCATGCTATTTTTCTGTTGTTATTTGTTTACTTTTCTCCTTCATTCCACTGTCTGCCCCTTTCTTTGAGGCCTTTCTGCCATTATTCCTGGAACCCTGGTGATTTTCTTCTCTCTCTCTAGAATGTCCTTCAGTATTCTTTGCAGGGTTGGATTGGTGGTCACAAACTCCCCCAGGTCCTCTTTGTCATGGAAATATCTTGTCTCTCCATTAATGTTGAGAGACAGTTTTGCAGTGTACATCATTCTGGGA